>PVKH010040692.1:0-11041 GCA_004027955.1 Chaetophractus vellerosus | reverse complement strand
AATGCTCATCAAGGGGTTATTAGAACACAGGAAAGTTTCAATAATCAGGTGGATTAGATGACCTGCTCACTGGCCAGCACTCAGACTCTTTCCTCAGCCATTCTTCTCAATGTGCAATTGGCTCATGAACAAAGTAACCATGGTGGTAGGGAAGGAGGTTATGCTTGGGCTCAGCATCATGGATTTCCCCTCACCAAAGCTGATATGGTCATAGCCACTGCTCCATGCCCAATCTGCCAGCAGCAGAAACCCACACTCAGTCCCCAATATGGCAAATTCCCTGAAGTGATCAGCCTGCTAACTGTTTTCAGGTTGATTACATTAGACCACTCCCATCATGGAAGAGGCAGTGATTTTTTCTAACTGGAATAGACACATAACTCTGGATATTCCTTCCTTGCATGAAATGCTTCTTCCAAGCTACCATCCATGGACTTACTGATCTCTCCACAGCCATTATGTTCCACACAGCATTACTTCTGATCAAGGAACCCACTTCACAGCAAATGGTATGTGGGAATGGGCACAAATTTATGAAATTCACTGCTCTTACCATGTTCCCCTTCATCCTGAAGCAACTGAATCAATAGAAAAGTGGAATGGCATTTTGAAAACACACTTATGCCCCCAGAGGCTTCAGTGGCCACTGGCCCAACAACAATGTTGTAATTTCTTCCATTGTTTGAATCACAATATGTCTATAGTAGAATACCAGTAAGTCCACTCTAGTCCATAGCTCTTCCCCCTATCTTGAGGAGTCTGGGATTTTGATGTCCACTCTACCTCCAATTGGGAGGGGATTTATATCTCATGGGGAAGATGGATGGGATTATCTTGCCTAGTGGGAAAAGCAGTTGTAATACAGGGGCTTCTTCGGGAACTGGGAATTGTCCTCAGTGACATTGCAACGATAAATACAGTCCATTTTCTATCATCATGTAACATGCATCACTGTGGGGGAGAGAGGGTGGTCTACAATGTGAACTATGGTCCATGCTAAATGGCACAACCCCAGTACTGTGTTTGTCAATTGAAATTAAGGTGTTACACTAATGAAGGATGTTTATGTGGGAGGTTGTGAGAGGTGTGGGAGGTGGCACATATGGGAATCCTTGTATTTTTCTGTAATATTTATGTAATCTAAGTATATTTTAAAATAATTTAAAAAATAAAAAAAACACATTTATGGCACAAACTATCAGGCAATATCTTGCAGGCCAGGGGCAATGTTCTCCAGGAGCTGTGCATACTTTAAATCTTCATCCTCTGTATTTTATTATTTCTTTCTCTGTTAGTCTGCCAAAGGGGTACCAATGCAAAGTCCCAGAAATCTGTTGGATTTATAAAAGGTATTTATTTGGGGTAAAACCTTACAAGACCTTAAGTATAAACTCAGCTTGTCTCACCTTAGCTTTTCCCAATTCCCAGGACTCATTGGTATCTGATCTTGGATGTGATTCTGGGGGTTATTTATGCATTCTTCATTCTGATTCCTGAAGAGACTTTGAACATAAGCTCACAGAAGTCCTCCTCTTGGTGACTCCTCTCCCTGCTGATTGAAGATTACTTTTGATACCTCATCTCTGGATCTACCTCAGATTTCCCTAAGCAGATCACCCTCTCTGAGCCCCAAGCTCTGAACTTTGGTCAGTTTGGAACTCAGGTTGAAGAAAAAGGTTGTATAAAGGAAGATTACCAGTTAACTAGAAGACAAAAAGACAGTCAATCATAAGAAATGGCAGCAAAAGAGCCAAAAGGATAAAATGGACAAAATACATAATACCTGTACATTAATAGCATTGAATGATAATGGATTTAAATCCCCCACTTAAAAGACATAGACTGACAGAATGGATAAAACATATGAGCCATTTATATGATGTCTACAAGAGACTCACCTCAAGTATAAGGACATAATCAGATTGAAAGCAAAAGTTTGAAAAAAGATGTTACAGGCAAATAGCAGCCAAAATAGATCTAGAGTAGTGATGCTAACATTGGACAAAATAGATATTAAAAACAAAACTGTCATGAGATGAAGTTCATCACATATTTTAATAAAAGGGGCAATTCACCAAGAAGAAATCACTATAATAAATATTTATGCACCAAACCTATGTCCCCCAATATACATGAAGTGCATGCAGGCAAAAAGGGTGAAAAAATGCCTCTATTATAATAGCTGAAGTTCCTGCTAGTCATTGAGAAATTAAAATATGTCTGGGGTGGTTGATCTTGAGGTATAGAGGGAAAAAGAGAAAGAATCTTTCCAGACAGAGGGACTAGAGGGATTTTTTGGGTGGAGGAGAAGCCAGACTGGAAATTACAGGCAGAGAAAGACAGCAGTTTAGGTCCTCACAGTAGAATGTGGACTTCATCCTTAGAATAGGGCATACCATGCTGGCGTAAACAGGTACAAAACTTAGTGAGGTTTGTACTTTAGGAAGATCAACATTTCTGTGTGGAGAGAGGTGTATGGGGATTAAAGTGTACTTCAGAGGGTAGTTTTATATTGAATTATGGATTTTTTCCTGGAAGGAAAGATAAGTTGGGAAACTGGAAAGTTTGAAGATGGGAGAGTGAGGTAAGAAGTGAAGGTAAGAGATTAGAAGAATGAAGGAAGGATAGTGGAAAGATGGAAATGAGAATGGATGGGAGGATCAAAGACAAAATTAATGGCTGAGGTATTGAGAGAAGAGTAAATGCTTTCCAACCTTACCCCACAAGATTTTTGTCTTGGAGAACATTGTTAGCTGGTGATAGTTATTTATAATGTGGTTAAATCTGGGGAGAAATAGACCTATGAAGTTATCTTGACTTACATATGTTGAAAATTATTTTTAAAAAATTTTTTGTAGCTGAACGGTAGAGAAATAATCTTAGACAATTCAGTGGCCATGAGTAACCAAACACTAGCAAAAGAATTTGTCTTGCAAGTTTCTCAGAAACACAACAGATTCAGGTTCTTTTCTTTGACTTCTTCTTCTCCCTCTACACTATGGCCTTCCTGCATCATGGGGGCCATCAGTTTCAGCCTCAGCCTCCATGGTCCCATGTTCTTTGTCCTAGTCAACAAAGCTGCATTTGACATTTGAGATATTCCATGCATTGTTATGTAAAAACTACTTGAGATTCTGGTGACAGAGAAGAGAGTGATCACCTACACGAGTTGAATTATCTAGATGTAATTACAAACATGGCCATTAGTGTTGCAAAATTGCTGCTCTTCGTTGCTATGACTATGGCCAACTACTAATGACTCCATTACAGCTCTGTGATGAGCTCCTAGCTGTGTGTGGTTTTATTTGGTGTTATGTGGGACGTTGGCATGATTCATGCTAGATCCCACCTGTCTGGTGATATAGATTCTGTTCCTCCCACCTCACTGTGATCACTACTTAGTACTATATGGTCATCTATATTTACCTGGCCCCAAGCTTCAGCTACTCCCCATAAATGAAGAAGGTCATGGCTGTGATTTATTTCACAGTGATTCCAACGTTGAGCCATCTCACCTTCAACCTAAAGAACAAAGATATCAAGAGTTTTCTCAAGAAACTTTACTTTTTAAAGTAAAGAAGATTTAATTGCATATTTTAGAGATAAGAACACATTTGGGGAAGGTTTAAATTCCAAGATATCACAACTTAAAAAGAGTTTATTGAATGCCATTTTATAATGGAAGAAAAACCTAAATCCATTGAACACAGTGTCTGCAAATTAGATACATGTAGTCTTGTCATTCTTGAAATTAGACCAATATGAATTGGGGCCCTATAAAACTGTTAGACATTTAACAAATGTAGATATTTGCAATGAATTTGGCAGTAAGACATATAATGTGTGATAATTCAAAGTAAAAGAGCAGAACATTGCACATTCATGATCCAACTGTAGGGACCATTACCAAGGTTAACTGTTGGGTAACAGCTCTGAGATTGATAGTACAATGTCAAATATCTCCTCATATATGCATTGTGTTATAACTTTTTTCTTAATCTTACTAAGTGTTTGTGACTTCCTTGAGAAACATCTGGATCCTTCTGCAAACACAGGTGAAGTCCAGGACAGGAGCCAGTGAATGAGTGATGAACAGAACAAAGAACTGAAGAAGAGGAGTTCTTGGTGTTTGGTAGGTGCAGATTAGGGAAAATACTGGAGATGTTAAGGGAGGTGGGGGTTTAATGTGTTTGAGTGCTGTAGGTGAAGGAGGGAACTAGGACACCAGAGAGACTATGGCCATTGTGCTGCATCATCAGCACCTGGAAATGTTTGGACAAAGAATATCATGATTGCCCCTGCTGGGAGGTGATTAGTGATGACACAAGGGAGCTACTGAAGAGTTTAAACTCTGAAGAACTTGGGAAACTCTTTCTGAATGTCTTCCCCTAGAATTTCTGTCTGTAAAAAATCCAGTGCATTTTATGGTTTCATTCCACTATACACCACAGTGCCAATGAGGAAGACATAGCTGCATAGGCAAAGAATCCCTTTCTGGTCAGGGTGAAGAACAGTGTAGCTTTGTTATGGAGTGAATGTAAGATATAGATGATATTAAAGAAAGCAAATTATCAGATCCTATTCTGAAAAAATTACTGTAAGAAGTCAGCAATATGTAGAAGAGCAAACAAGGGCTACACAAAGGAGAGCTGTCTCTTATTCAGAGAAGGCTAAGATATTTTTTGGTGTTTTTTTATCTATTTGATGCAGAAAAGGATTGGAAATTAATATCTGTCCCATGGTGTAAATTTTGTGCATGTCTGCATGTGTGTGTGTGTGTGTGTGTGTGTGTGTGTGCAGAATATCTCTGGGCTTATTTCAAATTCAGCAAACTCTCTCCATATTGACATTTCATATGTGGATTATCTCAACAATTGGTCATTTTGTGTACATACATAACCCCAAATTAAGCAACCTTTCAGATGCTTTTAAAGAAGTTCAGTTTTCTGGAACAAGGAAACCCATCTTTCCAGTGTATTCAAGATTTCTAATAGTCCAAGAATGTCACATCTCATATACATGGTACTCTAAGAAGATTTGTTCCCTCTGTATATTTTGTTATTACATGTTTCTGTGAGTTTTTCCTTCTGATTGTTTTGTTATAAATTACTGTGCCTGTGGAAATCTTTGAGAAAATAACAACAATGGAGTTTTCATCTTGTCCATCCTTAGGATAATGGCTTTGAAATCAAACTACCCCTTAATGGCCAACTAAGAAATCTTGAATCATTTCAGTCAACAAGAGCATGATCTCTTCCTCAAGATTGGATTACATTCAATTTCTGGCTGATTGGACCACAGTAGATGATGTACAAAACATTGAATGAATGATCATTACCAAAAGGGAAAATAGATCAATCAATATGTGTCTTTCTCTGGAACTGGGCATGGAGAAGGTCCCAAACCAGTCAGGTTGTTCTTAGAAAAAGGAGGTGAATGAGGAAAGACAAAGGCTTACAATACTGTCCAATGCACACAGACTCCAGATAGCATTGGTCATTGCAGATGGCATGATTTTGAAAACTGCTGCAAATGGGAATGTACCAAAATCAAAGTCAACAATATGGCTAATAAAAGTTAAAATGGTAACTAACATGTTTAATATGATAAATATCTTTTGACCAAAACTATCCTCATCCTCAAATTTCTAGAATTAATCAGTAGTGAAAAATAACAACTAATCTAATGTTACTTGGGAAAAGGATGGACTGGGGTGGTGTAGCATGGACGGAGGGCATGAGGATGGAGACAGTGTGAAAGAACTCACAAATTAAAGTAAGGCATGTGAACGTGTAAACAAAGAGAGAAAGACGTGGAGGATATATGAAGTAGAGCATGAGATTTTGTCTGGAAGGAAGGAGACAATGAAAGAATGGAAAGATGAACAAGGAGAGAGTGAAAAATGATGGAGAAAAGAAGAATGGAAAAATTGTTGGAAATGATTAATATGGAAATGAGAGTGAATAGGAGGATATAAGTCTAAAGTAAGGATACAAGTAAGATAGATGAGTGGACAGATGAATGGAAGGATAGATGGTAGTGAGATAGAAGGGGAAAGGAGAGTGGAAGAAGAAAAGTTGGATGGATAGTTGTGATGTTGGAAGGAGGAATGGAAGGGCAGAAAGAAATATGGAAAGGAACAATAAGGATAGGATTTATGAATGGAATGAGCTAGGTGAAAGTTGGGAATGGGTTTTCTGGGTGTGTTGGGAGAGTGTGAGGTAAGGGAAAGAGAAAGTGGAATAAGGGAGTTCTTGGTGGGAGGAAGTGAATGATGAAGCAAAGAAGAGGACTAATCAGAGTAGTAATGAATGATAGGGCAATGGACAGGAAGGTGGATGGATAGGTGGATTGATGAATTGTTGGGGTTATTCACACATGGTTGAGAACTTGAGTATATGCATTCCCTCTAAAATTCAAAACATTTTCTATTGATGATAAAATGGAAATAACATTACTTGTTATAGCCATAACCAATCACTTGCATGGTTGAACATAAAAACACTTTTCAAAATGGAATCAATATACTTAAAACTGAGGCCTGTGCATGCTTTTAGATGACTCTGTGATAAAAAAGTAACGTGTTGCTTCTTGTAGCTCTCCAGAAAACCACAGCCACAACTCTTTCTCACTGATGTGTAACTGAATTGCTATTTCCCATACATAAAATAATAGCTCAATCACAGGATGGAATAATTACCCAATGTTCCCTACCTTTTTATCCCATGCTTTTCAAAGATTATGGGGATTTTGCTCAACAACCCAGCCTCCAAAGCACAAACACACTCACACACACATACATGTACACACACATGCACACTCAAACCTGAAAGAAAACATCAGATCACAAAATACACATCTTGGGACTCAATAGTGAGCAAAATTTAAAATGAAGGAAAAGGACTAGAAATAAGCATAGAAGCATCTAGGCTGTCATAAGACCCAGAAATCCATGTAAACAATGCCTTTGCAAACACTATGGTTTTCTCATGACTAAAATTACTGGAAAAGGTATATTTACAGTTGCTTTCCCATCCTGCTATGCATGACTTTTATCTCTCTTATAAAGTTAGTTGATGGCATTCTTCTGAACCTGATGTCCATCCTCTCTTGCCTTTATCTCCAATAGTTTCCATGTTAATTCTTTCAATGATGTTTAGCAAGTGGTATCTATATACCAAAATTTTACAAATCACAACATTGGTCAATAACAAGGGGAAAAGTGAGACAGAAAGGGAAGAGGAGTTGCTTCCTTGCCTGACAGGGACTACAAACCTCACTATTTGTTCCCCTTCCTATTCTAGGCTTCCATCCCTGAGTGCCCACACCACCTCCATCATTCTCTGCTTCTAACCATTTCTTTCATAAGTACATGGATCAAAGAAGTCTTCTGTAGTCTTCTAACCACTGAAAATACACAAACAACTCATTCATATTGAGAAGCCAATGAATCAAAGCTGTCTGACGGCCCATAACTTTGATTCCACATCTCCAAAGCAAAGAAATAACATTGGGGCCGGCTCAATAGCCCAGTGGATAGGGCGCTGGCATACCACATGGGAGGCCCCAGGTTCGAATCCCGGGGACCTCTCCTAGCGGGCAGACCGCCTTGAGAATGGCAAGCCACCATGGGCGGGCCAGAGCTGCCATGGGCAGGGCAAAAAGCCGCCATGGACAGGGCAAGAGCTGCCACAGGCAGGGCAGGTCGCCCGCGGATGGAGCGCAGCCAGCCACCTGCAAACTGAATCAAGCACCGGCCGTGAATGGACGCAGAGACCGCCCACAAGCGGGGAAAGCCGCGCCTGCGCAGTGACAAGTCTCGGCGCGTCGCCGCAGTGGGGGGAAGGGGAGATATGTAATAAAATAAATAAATATTTAAAAAAAAAAAGAAATAACATTAACGACAACAGTGTGACCTCAGTTATCACAGGCTGATGAAGAAAACTTGGATGCCCATTCTCCCCATCTTTCAAATCCTTACTGTTTTCCCTAATCTGCCTGTGTTTTCTCAAGGTACAATTTTCCTGTCAAAGCATATGAACACCATGAAAGTAAAAAATCATTGATAACCAGCATCCATATGTGTACATTATTGTTCATATCTGCTCCATCAGATAATGTTACTGTTCAAAAGATAAACTTTAGTTCTTCCTGAATTCATTAAAATTTCCCTAGTGTGAAGCCATATTTCAGATCCTTATATGGGTAATCTAGACTTTTCCATTACCTTGATTTCTGGGCTGGGACAACCTTGAAGACATGGATAATGCCTTGGTTATCTCCACATTTCCAGAGTTTAAGTAGACTTTGTTTCATGCTCTGTTACTAAAAATTAAATGATGGAATAAAGGAAACTTCAATATTATCAGCTTCAAGCCCATAATTTAAAATGTGACCATCTCCTTAAAATGCAGCATTTGAAATATGAGAAAGATTAACTTTGTATAAATCTAAGAAGTTGACCAAGGGTAGACTCATACCAATTTAATTTAGGCTGCTTAAAAATTTTCAAAAACAAATTTTCAACAGTATATTTACAGAATGTTCATCATTTCATTTAAGTCCAACTTTCCAGAGGAGACCTCTTCATATATACATTGCAAATTTGTCATTTAAAGAGAATACCATATTTAATTTACTACTTATTGATTCTTACAAGAATCACAAGTAACGGTGATGAAGTATGAGTGTTCAGTATGAAGTCAGTAATTTCTCAGGTACATGAATACATTCTGAAGATGTTAGAGTTTGTGGGATGTATCAGGAATTCTGTGTGGTTTCTGCTGACTCTATAGCAAGCAGGGTCCAGTCCTAACCTCACCAGAGAATTGAACTTGTCTGGGAAACTCTATATGATAACCCTAAATCCAGCCTTTTATGGAAGCACTCATTCCAGTATCATTTCCACTAGGAGCATTCATGCTGTTACAAAGCAGCTGGAATTCTCATACAAGCATATATTTGGGGCTATGTCAGGGAGGAGTGATTCAGGATGCACCCAGGTGACTCCTTCCAAAGACAGACATCTCCCTTCTTCCCTAATAGAACCTGTGTCTTCAGGTCCATCCTCAATTCCCAGAGACCAGGAGCAAGAAGGATGCACAACCTCAGAAGTTGCCACATCTTATTTGAGGATTGAGCTGTTTTTTCCTTGGGACACTGAGCACATCCCTGAAGTGAATCTAATGTCATCAGGGATCTAGTCATTTTTAAAGCCAGGAAATTAATTTGAGGGGTAATGTAAATTTTGAGCTGTGCCATCATTCAATCAGCTTTCTCTCTGGCACCATGGGAACTGGCATACCTGGAGAAAAAGCTAGGACATAAAACAATATGTACATGGTATTATAAACAAGGACATTTAAAGTAAATCAGTAGAATCTGAAGTTTCTCCCACTTCTGACGTTTTTTTCCTATTTTAATAGAATGCAATCAGATTGTTGAATTAAAAAGGCTCTTTGGGGGTAATGGGGATTAAACATAATGGTATGATATTAGGATGTATGGGGTATGGTACCTGATTTGTGTGGATTTGTGGTGATGGTGACATGATTGCATGTGTTCATCAAAACCTATTGAACTGTAGACTCAACAAAAGGAGGGAATGTAAAATTGAGAGGAGATAAAGTGTAGGTTATGACATTTGAATCTAAATAGTTAAAAATAAATCATGTGGTCACTGGGAGGTGTGGGAGGAAACAGACCAACTTACATGACTTTGGAAAATTCTTTTGACTGGATTCTATAAAAATGACACCCTAAAGAACCACAGACCAACATAGTGCTGTCTCTGGTAAATTTAATTCTCACTGGAGGATTCACAGATTCCTGACATAGATTGTCCTGTATCACCAGTTCATCCCCCACTGTGAACCATCCCAAACAACATCATTAAAATGCAAGAGTCAAAACACAGGAGAACTTAAAGAATAAAAAACAGCTGGAAAAAAATTTATAAGACTAAAAATAGGAGAAATAAAATAAAATAAAACAAAATTTAAAAAAAATTCTTAAAAAAAAAGAAAAAAAAAGAAGGGCCGGCTTGATAGCCCAGTGGATAGGGCACTGGCATACCACATGGGAGGCCCCGGGTTCAGTTCCTGGGGACCTCTCCTAGCGGGCAGACTGCCTTGAGAATGGCAAGCCACCATGGGTGGGCCAGAGCCACCGTGGGCAGGGCAAAAAACTGCAGCAGACAGGGCAAAAGCCACTACGGGCAGGGCAGGTAGCCCACCAATGGAGCGCAGCCAGCCACCGCAAACTGAAAGCCGGCCGTGAATGGAAGCAGAAGCAGCCCACAGGCGGGGAAAGCCGCACCTGCACAGTGACCAGTCTTGGTGCATCGCCACAGCGGGGGGAAAGGGGAGATATGTAACAAAATAAATAAATCTTTAAAAATAAATAAATAAATAAATAAATAAATAAATAAATAAATAAATAAATAAATAAATAAATAAATAAATAAATGAATGAATGAATGAATACATAAATAAATAAATAAATATAAAGAAAGAAAGAAAACTAGACGTTTCCAGGGGAATGGACTCTTCGAACTATGTGAAAAGAAAAGAAAAGAAAAAAAAAGAAAGAAAATAATATTAGTGAAATGTGTTTCCCCAACACTGTCATTAGTCCACATCAAGTTCCACATTTTAGTTCACGTACATTTGTAAATTTTGATGACTTTCACATTGACCCATGTCCACCACAGAAAGACAATGGAAAACACTTCCATGTGCCACCAAGCCCCTCATTCAATCTACCCCATCCCTCCCCACCACAGCAGGGCCCACAATGTCGCCTCCTCTTTAATCTCCACATCACAGGATTCACAGATTCATGCCACATAGTGACCTGGCTCACTGGTTCATCCCCCACATGGAACCATCCCTGCTCCCATCCCGACCCCTGTGTATTTCTGAGTGAAACAGACCTATAAAACTGGGGAGCCCATCACCTTCCCACCCCACCAAGCAGGTTCTCCCCCCACTGCCTCACTACACTGCTATAGAAAGAACATTCTTACATGTCCCCAAGGACC
>PVKH010040691.1:0-11032 GCA_004027955.1 Chaetophractus vellerosus | reverse complement strand
CCCAACTCACTTTGAAGTCTCATAGCTCTATGAACTCCTTTGTCTTTACCATTTCCCCCTTTTATTCGAAGTCTTTTTCCAGTCGTACTACTGCCCATTGGCATTTGGTAGTAATCCCTCATTGCCAGGGAAGCTCATCCCTGGGAGTCATGTCCCATGCTGGGAGGGAGGTAATGCATTCATATGCTGAGTTTGGCTTAGAGAAAGGCCACATTTGAGCAACAAGGAGGTACTCAAGAGGCAACTCTTAGGCACCCCATAACACTATGCTGTTTCAATTTCAAGAGCAAAGACTCATAAGACTAGTCAACAATAACAAGCACCCATCAATAGATCATCCTCCTTTGCCAGACATTGCCCCTACACTTGGGGGGATGTTGCTACTCTCCTGGAAAATACAGCAGAGCTCTCCAAGATGGGAATTCAGTGTTCTCCCATTTATTGAGTAATTCTTCACCCCATGACCATGCCCCGTGAGCATTTGAACAATTATGCATGCCTTTTATGTATGTTCAGATGGACTTCCTCCTGCACCCCCAACCCTGACATCCCCCACCAATGATCCTCTCCCATCCCTGTTGTGACCCTTCTGTGATCCATAGCCTCTTCAAAGGTGAAGCCATAACAATAGCCAATTGCAATGAATGGGAAAATGAAATAATAATGATATTTCAATGTAAGAGTTAAAATATATGAGAACTTAAAAAATAAAAAATAATTTTAAAAATTTAAAAAATAGGAAAAAGAAAACAGGATGTTATTAAAGGATTGAGTTTTTCAAAAAATGTGAGAAAATAATAATATATATATATATAAATTTTTTCCTCAATTTGCCTTATCAGTGCAATATCTGGTGTCCAGTCTGTTTCATGGCACCTTCCTCTTCTCACTCTCAAGCATCCCACCATTTTTCATTTAATTTTCAAAGAAGTTTTAGGTCCCAGCAGAGCCACACACAGAATACAAGACTGTGGGTTATTGTTAAACTGTTTAGCATTGTTCCCATCATTTCAAACAGAAACTCTGTACATTTTAAGCCTTAACTTCCTATTCTCTATTTCACCCATCCCCAATAACCTGTATTCTATATTCTGACTCTATGAGTTTGTTTATTTTAATTATTTCATATCAGCGAGATCACACAATAGTTGTCCTTTTGTGTCTCGCTTATTTCACATAACATTATGTCTTCAGGGTTCATCCATATTGTCACATGTATCAGAACTTCATTCTTTTTATGGCTGAATAATATTCTATTGTGCGTATGTACAACATTTTGTATATGTAGTCATTGGTTGCTGGACATTTGGGTTGTTCCATCTTTTGGCAATTGTGAATAATTGCAGCTATGAATCTTGGTGTTACAAAGTAGCTTTTCAATGATAAAGTTTCAAAAGGTCTTTATGACAAAGTATTTATGAAGTCTGTGTAACAAATAAAGTGATGGATAAAAGATGTAAACGGCAGTTTTCCTTCTTTGGGAGCAATTACCAGGAGCTGCAAATCAGAAAAAAAAAACCTGTTAAATGAAAATTTTACACCTTCTCCAAATAGTGGTGATACAAAGTAGTTTAACAGAGAAGGAAGAAGTGAAAAAATGGATGCTGGTTTTCCAAAGGGAATTGTTCTGTTTCATGGCTGACTGCCAAACCACACAATGACTCTGTCTTTCTTAACACCAAAGTATGGTTGTGAGAAAGTGGAAAATATTTTACTGGTACATGTTTGAAAATTAAGACACATTATATATAGCTCAACTGCCATTCCCTTAATGGCATTCCTGATGGCAGCAAATGTCCTGGCTTGCTCTGTGTTGTCAGTGAAATGAAATGCTGTGGGAAAAAAGATGGAGTAGGAAAAAGGACAGTGTGCTTCACAAACTCCTGCCTGGTATGGCTCACCCCCAGAAAGGGGCCCATTACCAGCCTTGGTTGACAGAAAGACTTGGAAGACAACGGTATTGGCCTTACTCTGCAATATCTATGGTGTGTGGTTGGTAGGGGTGGATAAGTTTCCTTATTCTATTCCCCTACAAGGAGTTAGAATGGACTTAATGAAATATGACCGGGACATTGTGCTTTTGATGTGAGGAGTAAGGGATTATCAACAAAACCATTCTACAGAAATTTCTGGAAGAAATCATACTGGTGGGTAAAAACCAGACCTTAGGGTGTTTACCATTTAAGGGGTGACAAAACCTTGGATGTCACAATCAATGCCAGGATAAGACCAATGCAAAATGGAATTGAACACTCATATTGACTTAGGAACACACTGACTTAGGAATCAACTCTCTCAACTGGGTTTTTATTACCTTACTCCTTTAGCACAGAGAGGTGAAGAACCAGATTTGCAAGGGCAGTGTTTGAATATGGGCATGTTGCTTTCCAATTCTGTTCTGTCTGGTGCTAAAAGGGAAAGAGATGCTTGGGAGACTCAGTAGGCCAGCCTAATCAGCATAGTAGGGGTTTCCACTGGAATTTGGGTGCAAAGTATTGAGCACAGTGCCCAACATCAATGCAGAACCCAACCCATGCTCTAGTACATGGTAAGTGCTTAGTAAGTATCTAATAACTGGAAGAATGAATGGTGTCCCTTTCCCTTAGGGATCTTGTGCTGTGCAAAATGGTTGGCCAAAGATTTGGGAATTTGGACTTCTGATCAAATCTCTGTCCATCTGAGATACAATTGACAACTGTCTAGACCTAGAGAACACATAGTATATCGATGGTCACATCTCTATAAAGTTGGTTTTATTACCAATCAGGTAACTCTTAGAAAAATTGTAAGATTCCAGGACAAGCCAAGCTCCACCTCCACTTAAAATTTTAATTTATTTCAGGATGATCATGGCAAATCCTAATTCAGACTAAGACCTTTGTCTCTTTCTAGTTGCCATTAAGGGAAGTATAATTAATTTTTAGCTTTCTCTTTTATCTTAGATTCTTGAGACATTTAGAATTGATCAAGTTTAGGATAAGAAGCTGTGATCTGTATTTTCTGAGCATTTACTATGTACCTCACAATGTGACAGACTATGGGAGAACCAGGAGTAAATACTATTGTATAGTTTACATCCTTAAGAACTTCCAATCTTGTGGGTGAAATAAGGGCGACAAAAAATAATATAATATGATATATATGAGCTCATTAAAGAATTTCTCAAGGATGCTTCTGTTGCCTCGATTCTAGGCATTCCAACATAAAACTAGACAACTGAACTGTGATTTCCCTAAGGAGGATTTAATTAATATTGATGATGTATTACCAAAATCCAGTAGTGCTCCTAGTAGTTCAATAAGTGATTGTTGAATGAAGGAAGGAATTATAGGTGGAAAGCTTAGTAGGATAATGTAAAAATAAAGTGTAACACTTATGAGGAAAACCAGAGTAAAGACCAGTAATTAGTGCAGTGATTCTGTGCTGAATGTACAAGGTTATAAAAGACACTTTTGTCATAAAACCAAACATAAAATAAATAATAAATTTCAAATCTCCAAAATAAAAAATCAGAAATCTCATATTTTGTAGTGACACAGCCCAAGTTATTATATTTTGTGAAAAATATGGAACTGAAATTAAAGTAACACACACAAAAAAACCTCCATATATTTTTCAAAAGGAAACTTCATTTTTTTTCTATTGTGGAATCCAATTACTTTGAAATTTATTTGGTCTTCGTAATATCAGAAAATACATTTACTTTTGGGGAATGAAAATTTTGTAGGAAGCATGAGATAAACAGGGAAACTGTTCTTGTAAAAGACACATTCTTGTCTCTTCATTTAGCAAGTTGTATTTACAAGTAGTTAGAACACTGGACTTTACTGATTAATTGTTTCTTATTTCCCTAATTCCAGCTAGCATCCATCATTTTTAGATGCAGCCAGGAATTTTTTTGAATGCTCTTTCCTTGCTTATAGGTCTGTTTCCTTTATCCTGGAGTTCCAAGATTTTCTGATAGCCTAGTGATAAATTCTGATACTTTTCTTCAGCAACTCCACTAAACCTGGAAAGGAAGGTCAGACTTATTGACCAAATGGTCTCAGGAAATCCATTTGCCAGGCAAACATACTGACCCTTCTGTGTGTTAATTTCAGGCTTCTGTACTTGATAGCAGCACAATATTGGGAATGTAATTAATACTTCTGAACTGTACACTTGAAAGTGGTTAAAATGGGAAAATTTGAGTTGTATATATGTTACTACAATAAAAAGCTAAAAAAAATGTCCTGGGAATAATCAGTTCTTGGTCATTAGGCCCTTCTGCTCAGGAGGCTACTGGTGCCAGAAAAAGTACTTTTGCTTTTAAAAATGGAATGCACACTGGTGTGGACTAAATGTACTGGCAAGAAAAAGTGTTTCATAGGATACAATTTACAGGTTTCTGGGGAATGGAATTAAGAGAAGAGAACTGATGTGCTCTGTCAGGTAGCAAATGATAGCATTTGAAAAGTTCAAGTTTTAGAACATTGATCTGAAATCATCACAAGAAAAATGGGAAGATAATTCCTTTGATGACACAACTAAGAGTCATGCAAGGGAAAAGAATGTGTCTGAATTTTTCTTAATTGGATTTGAATTTTGTTGGAGACTAGATGACTGCTGGCTGAGAGCCAGCACCTTTTGCTAAGTATTTGGGCATCTTGCAAAGTGGAGATGCTTTACTTACTCACTTTGTAGGTAATGCGGCAAAGTTTCAAATGATAAATAAATAAATAAATAAATAAATAGATAAATAAATAAATAAATAAATATGAACTTAAAATGTTAGCAAAACATATTTACTGTTGCTACATTCAGTGACCTGGAGCTCTGTTAGCACTTTCACTTGCAGCAGAAATGATTTTGAGAATGTAAATCCTGAAGCACTGTAAAGCTATGTTGTTCAGAATTAATTTCAGATCATATATTCCAGAGGGTTGATGCCAGCTGGGGAAAAGTGTGTGTTTGTATATGTGTGTGTGTGTAAAGAGGGTGCAGTGAGTGAGGGAAGGGTAAACTAGAAAACATCAAAAGCAGCAGGGGCATTTCCTGGATTCATTTCTTTTCACCTAGGCATCCATTAATCTGGCAAGGACTTATAATGGCTACTGTGTGCCAGGTACTGTTTCAGGCACTGGAGAAATAGCTATGAGAGGAACAGACAAGCTTACATTCCAGAAGGGGAAATGGGCAAAAGCAAATAAACAGAAAATTATCCACATATTCATATAATGAAAAGTTCCATGAAGAAAAAGAAAGTTAGGAAAGGGATAGAGAGAGATGGGGGAGGTCAACTTCTGTCAGAATATGTTAAAATTTGCTGATGGTTAGGAGGTTCAGTGAGAAGGAAGGAGAACAGTTAAGGAAGGTTGGATTTTGGCCCAAGCCATTGGTACCTCTTATGAAATGAGGATGACTCGAGGAGGCATAGGCTTGTAGAGGTAGGGGAAGTGTTAGCAGAAAATCAAAAGTTCCTCTTGGGTATGTTAAATTGGAAATGCCTATTGAGCTATTCAAATGGAGGTGCTAAGGAGGCAGTTGGCTATCAAGCCTGGAGCTCTGGAAGAACTCAGGGCTTAATATAGTCTACATTTGGGAGCCATGAGCATATTAATGGTATTTGGAAGGCAGCTATGCTAACCACTATACCACCAACGCTCTAGGACTTAAGATAATTGAGAGAGTGAGAAGAATGAGTATAAATGGAGAAGGCTGAGGACCGAGCCTAGGGGTACTGCCTTATTTAAAGGTTGAGCAGAGAAGGAGGGCCCAGCAATGAAATTGGGAAGGTGTAGCTAGCATGGTGGGAGGAAAACCAAGAGTGGGTGGTTCAAGCCAAACGGTTCAGGAAACAGTGAGCAATCATAACATAATCCCATAACTTAATCCCAGCACACCATGTGCTCTGCTTTCTAGAGTCACAGGACTTCTGTATTTTGTCTCATCCTTTCTGGTAGACCACAACTATCTCTGGGCCCTCTAGATATGAATAGCCCTGAGCCATCTCTCCAGATGCAGGCAGAATGCAATGAGAGAGAACATGGGGGGTGGTTCTGCTCTAGACTATCCCTCTGCTGCTAGATCTCTCAGGAACAGAACCAGAAAACTTTCTCACAGAAAGAGAAGTGTTTCCCCCTTTGATTTCTGTCACTGAGTCTGTTACTGAGGCCTAACCTTCCTCAGCTGCCGAAGCTGGCTAGTAAAATAGGAAATCAATAGATGGATCTGGAACCTGGCAAGAAGTTCACATGGATACCGATATCTCCCAAGATGGCTGCTGCAAGACCCTCACGAGATTTCTGCCATCTGGAATGAGATTCCCAGAGATTCCCAGGAGAAACCTCAGATATTCTCCAGGGACATTACCATTGGGCCCACCCGGGAGACTGATGGGTGGGGTAAACAATCAAAACAGCAAACAGCTGGGACTCCTCCCATGCCATTAGCAAAGGGGTGGAACAATTAATGGTTTAAAAAGCAAGCACAAAGGTCACATCTCTCTTGGCACCACTCATTATATAATCTATAAGGGAAAATTGTAGTCTATAAACCAGCCGTCTTTATCACTCTTCAGCCCCTTCCTCTTTCTGGGACCCATGATCTGTTATTTTCTCCCATTTTTTCCTCCCTCCTTACTTTAATAAATTGCTGTCCTAACTAACCTGAAGTGCTCTTGAAATTTATTTCTGCAGCATAGTCAAAGAACCTAGACAAAATCTGGTAACACTGCAGTATCCTTCCAATTCTCTAGGAAGGTTTTAGCTGTCGCTTTACCAGTTCCAGTCACCTGAAGGTTCTCCAGTTTACTACCAAGTTAAGTGCCAAGAGCACAGTTTATTCCTGCATTCTTCTTGGGGCTACACATAGTTGATGTTCATTAAATGTTGCTTGAACTGACAAGAATTGCTTAAACAGCTCTGGACCACCAGAGCTGGCTGTGTGCCCAGAGAGGTCACAAATTGTAGGAGTCCACAAACCTCTTTAATACCTTTTCTTAAAGGGACAGATAGTAAGTAGTTTAGGCTTGCTGGCCAAGTGGCAAAACCATGGATATTATGTTGATACTTATATTAAGGTTGCCAGATAAAATAGTTTATTTTTTTTTAGCAAAAGTATATCCTATTAAATTTGGGGACATATCCATAATAAAAAGTTATTATTTATCTGAAATTCAAATTTAATTGGGCACCTAGAATTTTCATTTAACAAATCTGGCAATCCTAACTTACATAATCATTTCAAATATATCCATTTAAAACAGCAAAAACTTAGTTCACAGGCCATAAAAAACAGGTGGCTGCCTGGTTTGGGCCCGAGGACTGTGGTTTGTTGACCTCTGACCTACTGTATTGGTGAGGCTCCACTTTCAGGAAGCAGAAACCACTTGTAGAAAGGGATATGAGTGCTTACAAAGTCCCTGGACTAGTGGGAGAGGTAGGCTTCACCATGGACCTCCAGGAATGAATTCCAGAACAGTGTGGCAGTACCAGCTTGCCAAGGAAGCTGATGTCCCAGTCCCTGGCTCTGGTGTTGTGATCCTTTGACTCTGGCAAGCCTGTTGGCTCCAGAAGCATATCATCTTACCTGCGAGGGGGAATCAGGAAGCCATGGTCAGAATGGTTGATTTCAGAGCCATACGGTGCCTGCTAATCAACACCAGCTAATTGCCTCTGAAGCACTTTTGTGCCTCTCTTCATTTAGTTCAGGTCTGTATTGGAAGCCCCACGCATGGGCATCTCATTGGCAGAGCCTAAGTCATACCCAGAACAGTAGCTGCAAGGAGTCTAAAAGCAATGCTTTGGGCTTTTCCATCTCTGGAGCATACGGGAAGCTCATTAGAAGAGCAAATTCGAGATGGAGCAAGCTTGTTTACCTACCAGCCTTCTCTTAGTCCTTTCACGACCTGGACTGGCACTGCACAGAGGATTTTGACTTGCATCTCTGAAAATATGGGCGAGGTCTGTAGTGCTATGATCAATAAACATCAATGCTCCCTTTTCTATTTTGGACCCTTATCTTTCCTCCCTCCTGTATTTTTGTTAGGATGGAAACAAGGTCTTTGTTCCTTAAGACTTTGTTTACTGTAGCTGGTAATTCCCTAAATCTAGTGATTTTTTTTTAAACTTCTTCATTATGACTGCAGCCTCTCAATTTATATTGTTTAAACTTATTTTTCTTTCTCAATCCGATGCAAATAGAGCATAGAGACAAGGCACCAGATACAAACCAGAATTCAAGCAAAATCATTCAAATGAAAAGTTCAAATGAAACATAAGATTGTTATGCATGATTTATACTTGACATAGTTGATTCTTTAATGACAGCCATTCATAAAGACTTTGGACTAAGTTTGAGGTTACTCCCTTTCTCAAAATATCTCAGTGCAAGCATTCACTGAATATCCTTTTTATTATTTTTTAGAGGCAAGCTGATTATCCTCCCTCCAGGGCTAATCCTTCATCCTATGTGCTGGGTTCAATTTCCTCCCAATTCCTTCATGCCTTACTCCAGCAATAATTCCCTATTTTCCTAGTACTTTTATTATCTTCATCCTTTCACTTCTTATCCTTCTGCAGCCTCACTTCTGTTCCCAACAATTAGTTGGTAATGCTCCCTTCAAAGGCACAATTTGATCTCTTAATAGACAAGCAATGGTTCTTTCCTGGATTTCCTTCTTCATCTTCTTCTAGCATTTGAATCTGTTAATGCCCATTTTTGAATGTCTCCTTCTTTGGCCTCTGTGAAGCTACATTGTCTTGGTTTCTCTCCTAACATGTGGCAAGTCTATTTTTGATTCATTCCATTTTACCAACCATGTGAACTTGTTCTGTCAATTATTCTATCTCATTTTATCTTAAAGCTTTCCTTTTTCAATGACCTTGTCATCTATCTACAAACATGTTCCGATCTCTCTAATAACAGAAAAAAATCTTTCCTTTGGACCCGATTGCCCACAAGTTCAATCGTATTTCTGACGTTGCTTTCACTGAAAATTCCTGAAAGTTTAATATATTTATACTGTCTTAACTTTCTTACAACTTGACCCCCTGCATATGATTTCCGTAACTTCTCTACTTCCCTGGATTCTATGACCTGCTACATGCTGGTCATTCTCCTATCTTTTTAAAGTCTTCTTTTGTGCTCCCTTTGTTCCATTTTCTTAATCAGACTCCAGAAAGTGGATATTTTCTAAAGTTCTACAATTCTTTTGTTGTTGTTGTTGTTGTTACATATCCCCCCCCTTTCTGCTTGTTCTTGCTGTGTTCATTTTTACGTTCTTCTGTGTCTGCTTTGTCTTCCCCCGTTGTGGCGATGCACTAAGTCAGCTCACCGTGCAGGCGGCTTTCCCTGCTCGCAGGTGGCTCTGCTCTGCTTGTGGGCGGCTCTGCTCTGTTGGCGGGTGACTCTGCTCTGTTTGCGGGTGACTTGCCCTGCCTGTGGCGGCTTTTTGCCCTGCCCACTGCGGCTCTGCCCCACCCACGGCGGCTTGCCCTCTCAAGGCGGTCTGCCCGCTTGGAGAGGCCCCCGGGAACCGAACCCAGGGCCTCCCATGTGGTGAACCAGCGCCCTATCCACTGGGCTATAGCCGGCCCCCTACAATTCTTTTATTGCTCTGCAATCTTACCCTTAGTGGTATCATTTGTGCCCTCAGTTTTGTCTCTTGGGTGACTCCTTCCAAAATTGCCATCTTCAGCCCTTTCCAAAATCTTTCATCATGCCAACTTGGATATTAGACACAGTTTGGGTGCCAAAATATGTGCCAGGATAGGGACTGCATCCAGGGGAGCCAATTGGTGTAGGCTCCCTGGATAGCAAGAGCTCCTATGGAGTTATTTCAAGTTAAGGTTATCAAGGACAATCAAGAATCAAGCTGGGAACACCAAAAATCAATGTCAAATAGATAAGTTAGGAGCAGTAACATAAATGGGGAATAGAGCCAGGAGTCAGAGTCAGCTTGAAAAAAAGGATTGAATGGGATCAGGTTTAGAACACGCAATGAACATCCAGGATCATTTCTGCAAATGGTTAGAAGAATCCATGGGTTATTTTAGATAGCAGGTGATATGTGGTTGTGCCAGATTCACCTCAAAGTTCAGATCCTAGGAAGTCAACACCCAAACTCTCTGGTCCCTAATTTCTATCTGCCTGATGTTCTTTTCCACATAGATGTTACTCCAAAAACTAATGTTTTCTCTGTCAATAGTACTGCCATTCTACTAGTCAACATCATCCATTTGACTTCTCTCTCACCTCTCACATTTATTAATGTTGCCAGGTGCTGTCAATTATTTACAGCACTTCTTGGATCTGTTTTTTCCATTTATAGTGTTTTATTTTTGTCCATCATTGCTCCTGCCTGGACATGTCAATGATCCATTCGAAAAAACAATTATAAGACCCATGCCAACTGCTTGCTTCTAAGGCACAAAAGACATGGGGAATTCTAATTAGACAAGGACACTAGAATATGAGTGATTTAGGAAGGTGTGTTCTCTCGATTGTTCCTTGGTATAGTTCCATGGGTCACTCTGTCCCATTTAGCTGTCCTGCCAGTAGACCCACACATTTGACCCCATGCTGTTGATCTGTAGCCCACTTATACCCACTCTCCCTGGCATTTAGCTTTTTACACAGCTATGTAGAACTCTCAAAAGTTATAGCATGAAATGAAATACTTGTTCTATAGACATACACAAGTACATTTTTGCTTTACTTATAGACTAAAGAAATGTTTGCCCCTATCAAGGGTACTTCTTAGAAATTAATCTTTGTATATTTGCTTTTATATGTACACTATCTTCACATCCAGTCTTTCTACACTTAACTAAAAGAGGTTAATTCATCAAACTATTCTGATTATCTAACTCTTTAGTGTTCATGGAATAATAGTGAAATTCTATTGTCTACAATTTAAAGTAGTCCATAATATGATCAAAGACCTTCTTACCATACTTATGACATACTAAGTTTTTTCCTGCATCTGCAACTGTTTCCTTTTTTTTTTTCTGTAAAAATGCCCTTCCTGCAATGCCTACCCCCCTTCTTT
>PVKH010040690.1:0-11031 GCA_004027955.1 Chaetophractus vellerosus | reverse complement strand
GGCTTTGCCCCACTTGTGGGCGGCTTCTGCTTCCATTCATGGCCAGCTCTGCTTCAGTTTGCGGGTGGCTGGCTGCGCTCCGTTAGTGGATGACTTGCCCTGCCCATGGCGGCTTTGCCCTGTCCGTGGCAGCTTTTTGCCCTGCCCACGGCAGCTCTGCCCACCCATGGCAGCTTGCCCTTCTCAAGGCGGTCTGCCCACTAGGAGAGGTCCCCGGGAACCGAACCCGGGGCCTCCCATGTGGTATACTGGCGCCCTTATCCACTGGGCTATATGGCCGGCCCCTAACATTATTTTTTTATGGTGCTTTTTAAAAATTTTTATTAGAGAAATTGTAGGTTTACAGGAAAATCATGCAGAAATACCGAGTTCCCAAATACCCATCCCCATTTTTAACATTTTGGATTAGCGTGGTACCTTTGTTACAACTGATAAGAGAATATTATTATAATTGTACTATTGACTAAGAACTAACATTATGTTACGGAGAAAATGGAAGTTTAGGGAAATTAAAAACATACACGAAGTTAAATTGCTAGTAACTAATCTAACTGGGATTTAAGCCTAAATGTCAGTCTGATTAGAGATTGTAGTTTTAACCACTACCCATTATGCCACATTTTACCATAACTTGTGACACAGTAGTACTACTTTTGTAGTTAAAATCTGAATGATTAGGCAGAAGTAGGCCATTTGGGTCTGTTTATGCTGCCAGGACATTGGAATACCTCCTATCTTTCTTCATACATTCTCTAACTCTCAGGATATGCTTTAATCTTAAAAAGAAACAAACTATTTCATTGTAACTAAAAAAGTCATAAATTATACTATAAACTTGAGACTAGTCCTCTTGTTTTCAAATTCACTTAACACCCACTGAACAAAAAATCCCATGCATGCTAGGGTCAGCTAGTAAGGTATATAGACAGTTCTGAAATTTAGGACTAGGAGAGTTGGGATGACTACCACTGTAAAAACAGAACTCTAGATTTAAATAAATGACTGCCATGATTACCTGTTGATCTCTCTGTGGGACCATAACTTTTTATATCATTGAACATCTGAGATTTATTAGTCATAAGTAAAGCAATTAGAACATTATGAAGCAGAGGAAGGATGAACAATTCTATTTACCTTATAAAAGCATTTCAAAAGCATATATTTGTCTTTGGTGGATTTTAGTTCATTATTCCATCTGAGCTCTAAACCTAGACTTGACTTCAATCTGGTAGGTATTCTGAGACTGCTCTCTTTTCCCTGAAAGCTCATATAATGGTAAATTAGAAAAGAGAAATGAGGAGGCTCTCATTCCTGGACCTCCAACCATAACACAAGACTATTCTAACTAAATCTTGCATTAAGAAATTTTTCTTGCATCACTGGAAGTGTAGGAAGAAAGAAAACTCTCCCAGAGTTCCAAACACACAAACACATGAAGGAAAAAAAACACAAAAATAATCTGCAAGATAAAACCAGAAAAATAAGATGTAAGCACATGTGAAAAGGCAGGATTACTCTGGTTGTAATGCCCGATCTGAGATAAGGAGACTAAGCCTTAAGCATGCAATGAATTTGAGTAGTTGAACCCAAGATACCCAGATTAAACTAGGCATCTTGAAATAGGTTAGAGTGCTCTCAGGTCAGCACTCTTCTTCTCTGGATGACAGCATTTTCATTTTAGCCCCCAGTCTCCTCCAAATATTGGAGACCAAGGACTATCAAGAAAGATGAGAAGTGTTAGAATCCTCACACTTTGGGTTCGGACTCTGAAAAGCTATATTCTAAGAGTAATGATGATCCCATAAGTAGAACAAGCCCTTGCAAGGACTGAAAACTTGAAATAATCTCAACTACAAAAATTGGATTAAGGTGGTTCCACTTCTTAGAGCCTTTAACCACTTACCAAGAGCAATATAAATTCTCTCCTAGGGAAAAATAGTGTACTTAAATTTAGTTCTAAAATGTTTCATATACAATGTTTTGTTACTCAATAAAAAGGGCACATAAGTCGGTATGATCAAAATCAAGAGAAATAACAATGAAATAGGAACATAGGGAATCCAGAAAATGGAGATTCTAGACACGCATTTTAAAGTAACTATGTTGGGCCCGGCTAGATAGCTCAGTGGATAAAGAGCACGCTGGGGTACCACATGGGAGGCCCCGGGTTCGGTTCCCGGGCACCTCTCCGAGCGGGCAGACGGCCTTGAGAAAGGCAAGCCACCGTGGGTGGGGCAAAAGCCATGATGGGCAAGGCAAAAAGCCGCCACGGGCATGGCAAAGTCACCAGTGAAAAGCGGAGCTACTGCCTGCAAACCGTGGAAGCCGGCAGCCTGCAAAAACATGGAGGACTGCTGCCCGCAAAACATGGAGCGGAGCCGCCTGTGAAAACGGAATGGAGCCACCCACGAAAGGAGCGAGCTGCCACCGCGGAGGGCCAACTCGGCGCGCCGCTGCAAAGACGGGGGAGACAAGAAGCAAACATAGAAAAACACAGAAGAATGGACACACAGCAAGAGCAAGCGGGGGGGGGGATATGTAATAAATAAAAAATAAATCTTAAAAAAAAATTAAAGTAATTATGTTGATTGTGTTCAATATAATTTCAGTAGAGAACCAAATGGAAATTCTAGAACTAAGCAAACAATGACTGCAATTGAGAAGCCAATGGTGAATATGTCATCAAATAGATGTAACAGAAGGTATGATTAATGAATCTAAAGATAGTTAAAAGAACATATTTTTAAAATGCAAAATAGATAAAATAGCACAAGAGACATAGAATGAGAAAGATCTAGCACATGGATAAGTGGAGTTTCTAGAGGAGAGGAGAAATAAAATAAGGCTGAGTACAACTTAAAGGGTAAGGGTCTTATAATTTTTCAAAAATGATTAAAGACATCAAGCAATATATTAGAGGCACCTTATGAAACCTAAACAGGGAAAATAAAAACAGAATCATACACAGGCACATCCTACCTAGTAAAACTGCTGAATAAAAAAGATAGAGAAATGTTTAAAAGCAATCAGAAGAAAAAATATTTGTAATGGCAAAGGACTAGAAAAAGGTTTTATCTTTGATTTCTAAATAGAAGCAGTGAAAGCTAGAAGACAGGATAAATGCTCTAAGAAAATAACTGCCAATCTCGAATTCCATTTCTAATGAAAATATTCTTCATGAATGAGAGTGAAATAAAATAATTTTTCACACAATGAGAAGCCAAGAGCCACACATCTATGCTAAAAGAAATATTAAAAGTATGTCCTTCAGAAAAATCTTTAAAAAAAATTATCCCAAACAGAAGATCAGTGATGCAAGAAAAGTAAAGAGTCCCCAACAAGGTAAAAATGTGGATATATCTAAAGGAATATTGACTGTTAAAATAATAATATCTGCAAAATTAAAAAAAAATATAGTGTTAAAAACACATTACAAAAATGTCATATAGGGGCCGGCTGGATAGCCCAGTGGATAGGGCATCGGCATACCACATGGGAGGCCCCGGGTTCGGTTCCCGGGGACCTCTCCTAGCGGGCAGGCCGCCTTGAGAATGGCAAGCCACCATGGGTGGGCCAGAGCCGCCGTGGGCAGGGCAAAAAGCTGCCACGGACAGGCAAAAGCTGCCACGGGCAGGGCAGGTCGCCCGGGAATGGAGCGCAGCCAGCCACCCGCGAGCTGAAAGCCGGCCGTGAATGGAAGCAGAAGCCACCCACAAGCCGGGAAAGCCACGCCTGTGCAGTGACCAGTCTCGGCGCATCGCCGCAGCGGGGGGAAGGGGAGATATGTAATAAAATAAATAAATCTTAAAAAAAAAATGTCATATAAAATGAAACATTGGTAAATGGAGATCATTTAAAATTAAGGTTCTTGCATGGTCTTGGATGAAGTAAAAGTACTAATTTATTCTACACTTTGATAAATCAAGAATTCATGTTTAATAGCTCAGGGTAAAAACAAAAATAACAGTAAAATTGTGTATAATTAATACAGTCAATTATTCAAAGAAGGTAAGGAGAGAAAAAGTAACACTGAATACTGATTTTCTTTTCTTTATTATCTGTGATTAGAGAAAAATTATTAAAATTCAATATGTGCTAGTCCAGAAAGCATGTCTCAACACATTTATAATGATTTTTAAAAAATATGATATATGAGTACAGTGAAATTAAGATAAAAGTCAATAACAACAAGATAACTAGAAAATGCCCAAAATGTTATTCATGAGTCAAAGCAGAATTACAGCGGAAATTAAAAAAATTTTAAATGTTAATAAAATTTTACTTGTCAAAACTCATAGTATGCAGTTAAAGCTATGCTTTGAAAGAAATTTGTTTTAAATGCATGTATTAGAAAAGAAGAATGATTAAAGTCAATGAATTAAGTATCTATCTCAAGCAGTTAGGAAAAAAAACAGAAAATAAATCTTGATGAGAGTAGAGGAAAGTTAAAAAATTATAAAGAGGAACAAACATCAATGCTAGACTTTAAAAATTTATTTAAGAGAGAACCAACAAAACTAAGAAGTGGTTCTTTGGAAAGAAAAATAAAATTGACAACCTCCTTAACAGACTGATCAAGAAAAAAGAATGCAGAAATACCTGTTAGTGGAAATGAAAAGGTGACATTTCTGCAGATCCTATGGGCCTGACTTCATGCAAAAAATCTGAAAATTTAGATGAAATGAACAAATTCTTAGAAAAATATAACAGGAAATTTCATGCAAGAAGAAGTATAAATTTGAATATTTTTCAAAGATAATCACTAGTGAAAGTTACAAAATATTTAAGAAAAAAAGTGCTAATTTTAATGTTTCCTGATAATATCAAGGAAGAAACACTTCTAGCTCATTTTATTAGGCTAGTATAACCTTCATAATAACATTTCTAAAAGGATGTTTAAAAACACAAAGGCCAAACTCAGGAAATCAAATCCAGTGATATATTAAAATGTGTAAAACATTCTGAACTAGTTCGATTTATTGCCAAAATGAAGGGTAGTTTTAGTATTAGAAAATCAATCAGTGTAGTTCGCATTAATAGCACAAAAGAGAAAAGTTGTGATCTCAATAGATTCAGAAAAGTTATTTGATGATATTTAATTTAATTGATGGTAAAAACTCTTATCTAGCTAGGAATAAAAGGAAGCTCCTTAATCTGATAAAGGGCATCCTAAAACAAACTAACAAATCAAACAAAAATTATAGCAAACATTGTATTGTATAAAAATATCAAAATCTTTCTTTCCGATATAGGGAACAATGTAAGGGTGCTAGCAATATCAATTTGAGTTAACATTTTTCTGTAGGTCCTAGCTAGCACAATAAATCAAGAAAAAGAAATAAAGGTCTTATAATTGGAAAGGAAAGAAAACATTGTTTTTATTTACACATAAAATAATTGTGTACTTAGACAATCCAAAAAAATCACTAATATGTTATTAGAATTAATAAATGACTTTAGCAAATTGCCTCATACAAGGTCAATATGAAAATATCAATTGTATTTTTATATATCAACAATAAAGAGTTAATAAAATAAGATAATTACAGTTGCATTTTTAAAAATCAATGAATACTTAGTAATAACTCTGACAAATGTTGGGCAAGATCACTATTCAAAAAACAATGAAAAATAAAGAGAAATTTTAAAAAGGCCTACATAGGGGCCGGCTGTAGCCCAGTGGATAGGGCGCTGGTGCACCACATGGGAGGCCCCGGGTTTGGTTCCCGGGGACCTCTCCAGGTGGGTAGACTGCCTGAGAAGGCAAAGCTGCCGTGGGCGGGGCAGAGCCATGGTGGGCAGTGCAAAAAGCCGCCACGGGCAGGGCAAAGCTGCCACAGGCAGGGCGAGCCGCCTGCGAACGAAGCAGGGCTGCCTGTGAGTGGAGCAAAAGCTGCCTGGGAATGGAAGCAGAGCCGCCCACAAGCGGGGCAAGCCGCCTGCGCAGTGAGCTGACTTGGCGCATCGCCGCAGCGGGAGGACACAGAGCAGACATAGAAGAACACAAAAAATGAACACACAGCAGGAGCGAGCAGAGAGGGGAGGGATATGTAACAAAACAAAACAAAAAAGGCCTAAATAAATGGGGGGATATACTATAGTCATGAATTCACAGTCAATATTTCAAATATGTCAGTTCTCCTCAATATGATCCATTGAGTTTAGTGCAATGCCAGTGAAAATTCTGTCAGGTTTCCATGTAGAAATTGGCAAGTTGATTGCAAAACTTATACAGCAATGCGAAGAAACAAGAGCCTGGAATAATCAAGACTTTCTTAACGAATAAGACCAAGATGAGAGGACTTTCTCTACCTGATATTAAACTTATTATTGAGTTATAGTAATTACAATAATGTAGTACACAATGGATGTGTACAATAATGTGTAATAACAGTGTAAGGGAATAGTGTCCAGAAAAAGATCCACACATATATGTCCACTTGGTTTATGACAAAGAAGGAGCTATAGAGCAGCAGGAAAAGGAACGTCTTTTCAATAAATAGTGATGAATTAATTAGATATCTTTATAGACAAAAAGTGATACTTGACTCTCGATTGATACCTCACACAAATATCAATTCCAGATGGATGCTAGATCATCTTGAAAATAATAGAGAATATCTTCATGACTTTACCGATAGAAGTAGATTTCTTAAACAGCAATACAAAATCTAATTAGAATTTTTTTTCTTTATGATTAGTGTTTGTCTGTAATTTAGAACATCTTTATGACTTTGGAAAAGAGAAGGATTTCTTAAATGGCACACACCAAAACACAAATCACAAAAGAAAAGACTGATAAACTAGTGTACCTTAAATGCAGATACAACAGGTGTTGAATGTTAAAATGCAGGCCTCCAGTTCATAACTCCAGTTATTTTTGAGTGTGCAAACAGCTCTTTTGCGTTGTATTAAATGTAACTTATTTAATGAAATCAGAAGCAGTGGGCAGATGTTAGTGCAGTATGAATACTGTGATGCATTTATCTTTATATAATGCTAAACGTCAATTTGTCACAACACATGTTTGACTTTAGACTGCAAATAGAGATCAGTTGTTTATTTCTGTGTTGGAAACAACACACATTGCAGAGACATGGCTTCAGGTAAATAAATCTATTCTGTGATTTAAAAAATAGTAAGCACACCTGTTCATCAAAAATGTATTAAAAAGAGTGAAAGGCAAGCCATAGAGTGGGAGAACTTATTTACAACATTTAGAATAAACAAAAGGTTGTATTCATAATATATAAAGAACTTTTATGAAGGAATACATGAATTAGAATGACAAATCAATAAGAAATGAATTAGAAAAAGCCATATAACTCAATAGAAAAATTAGCAAGGGTCTTGAATAGGCACATCCCCAAAGAGGACATCCCAGTGGATAGAAAATATATGAAAAATGCTCAACATCATCAGTAGAGATGAATGTAAATTAGCCCTAAACCAGAATGAATAAAATTGGAATGTAGTGGAGGAGGAGTTTGTGGAGCAATGAAAACTCTCATGACAGACTCCTTTACTGCTAATGGAAATATCAATTTGTATACCACTCTAACACAGTTTTACAATATCTTCTAAAATTGAACATGCCTTTCGATTCTTATTTCTCACCATCAAACATTATATTGACCAATTTATGACTACCCCATTTCATAGTCTCTCCCTGCTTTGCTTATATTCCTTACTGTCTTAATTTGCCTGAGCTGTTGTCACAAATACCACACAAGAGGTTGGTTTACACAAGAACTTACTGGTTTTGAGGCTAGAAGACCAAAATCAATATATTGGCCAGACTTGCCTCTCCCGGAAGCTTGTAGTGCTCTGGTGGTGGCTGCCGGCAATCCCTGGGGTTCCGTGACTTCTCTCTCTTCATCACATGGCAATGTCCTTCTTTCTGGCTCCTGTGACCTCTGGGTTCTCCTTATAAAGTTTCCAGCGATCCAGATTAAGGTCTATGCTGGTTCATTAAGATAAACAACATGTGTTTGTTGGGGTATGTGATTTCCTAGAACAGCCTCGTCTGCTTTGCCGGGTTGATTAACTCTCTGCTCCTTATTCAAGATTTAGCACAAGTATCTCTTTCTCTCTAATTCTCCTCAGATTCTTCTAAGCTGTGTAGATGCCTCTTCACAGGCTCCTCCACCACACCATGCAAATAACAGTTATTTGCTTATCTGACTCCTCCACCTGACTACGAGCTTCTTAAGGTTAACTTTAAAAAAAATAGTTCTTAATAACATTGGTAATAATAGGGAAAGAAACAGTGTATATAGATCCAGTGCATTTTTTACTTACAAATAAATGCATGTAAAGAGCCTTATTATTTCTGAAAATGATTTACAAATTGAGAAATTTCTGGAAGGATATACATCCAACATGTGAATAGTGATTATACCTGAGTGCTGAGTTCTCGATGGGGGTTTTCTTCATTTTTATGTTTTTATCTTTTTTTGATTTATGTCAGCAAATTTTAAATATCATATACAAAATGATCCCAATAAAAAATAAAGCATTATATTCCCTCATATATAAACACGGAATTAAATAATATTTATAGGGAGGAAAAATGTGAAGTATTTGGACAGATTAGCATTTAAACAAAAGAATATTCAGCATAGAAAACATTGTCTAGTTTTTCTACAGTGAACATATGTTGCTTTTTTACTAAGAAAGATGCATTTTAACTTTTAAAATATTTAGGAAGATTTAAAAAACAATCTGAAAGTGAAAATATATGTGCCCAGTAAATCCGCTTCAGTTCTTACAGTAACTTTGAATAACTTAGCCACAAGATACATGGCCTTAATCAAACATGAGTTTATTTGGCTAACTCATCATTCCACAAGGGTAGAATTCTTTTTTGTAATTTCATGTAATCAGTAGCTGTAGGAGACTTTTTGTTGTTAAGGTTTGTCATTGGTTTTCTTATATTCCTAACATTTTAAGGTCAAGATCTGTTGCTCTGGACCCAACCTATAATATTTCTAAGTAAAAAAAAAAAAAAAAAACATAACTAGAGGGTGAAAAGAACAGATTTATAAACTCATTGATCTGTTCCATGTAGCTGGTCTTTCAGAAGAAGAAAACATCAAACTAAATCAAGTGCTATAGAAATGTTATAGAAATTTATTCCCAAATTCTTAGCACAAATAAACTTTTCACTCTTTTTCTTGGAATTGAAAATAAGAATAACAGCAATATTTAAGCTGAGGCATCATTTTAGATTTTTGAATCTTATGTTGATCAGTCTTTCATGTAAATATTAATTTGTCCAAACAACTTTCAGCTTTTACTCTCTGTAATAATTATTTAATCCTAGGTTCACCAGTTAGGGAATACAATACTGTATTGTCATTATTTGGATCATTTTGCATATTGTGATTTAAGTTTGCTGATAAATTGAGAGATTTAGTACACGTTCTAAGGGTCAATGTGATAGGAAGGCTTAGTTAGATGTCTTGTAATTTTTAAAAACCTGTTTTGGCAAGGCTTAGTATAATTAACAGTAATGACACCTAATTTCCACAATGCCTTTCACCTGATGATCTCAAAACATCCACCATTTAGAGCATATTATTAGGACATACTGACTTTGTGACTCTGTGACAAAGTACTATATTTTTGAAATGCTTAAATTTTTCTATTCTTTTTTATCTTTCTTGGATTTGCTAGTGCCTATGGAATTTTCAAAGAAATTTTTATTTGCCCTTAATAGAGAGGTAATTTAGAGAATAATTTATATACAATAAAAATTTAGTTTCTATAGTAGCATAATAAGTGTAAGGGGTTATTTTTAGCCCAGCCAGAGTAAAAAAAGGTAATAAAAGTATTTTGAATATTTTGATCAGCTACTATGCACCAAGCCTTGTGCCAAGCATGCAACATTCACTAGCTTATTAAAACCTCACAAGAATCTTACAAGATATAATCATTTCAAATATCTATAGAAGGAAACTATATGCATAAGACTTTAAATAACCTAATGGTTTAAGCCAGTAAATTTGAGGACTGGAATTAGAACCCAGATATCTCCAACTACATTTTTTTAACACCCTGGTCACTCTACAATTAGAGACATGTGAAGGAGAAAGTGGAAGTTTTTATTATCCAATTTTTTTTTGTCTGTTTCATCTACATTTTTTTTTTTGGAGGTACTGGGGATTGAACCGGAGAACTTGTACATGGGAGGCAGGCACTCAAACTCTGAATTACACCCACTCCTCTCTTTCATCTACTTTTAGTCCCTAATAATACCAACTTTTGTTCATTAAAAAGTTAGATTTAGAAGCAGGAATCAAGAACAGTGGCAAATATTCTTCATGAAAATATATGCGTTTTAATGGACCAGTGTAGATGGTCAGATGGCTTGAAGATAGTGGGATGCTTTAGGTGACTCAATGCCCTAACAATATAAAGAGCAATATTTCCCAAAGCATGCCGTATATACCACTGCTGGCCCAAAAGATAACAAGTGAACATTTTAATAGCTCTATATTGTTAACATTTATCGGGAAACAAACTAACTCAAAGACTTTTATTTTTCTGGGTATTAAGGCTAAAATAGGTTGTTCCAAAGTAATCCACTTTGCACAGGCCCTAAAAACTAAAATCTGATTGCTCAGTTATCCATGATTGGGTAAAACCTGTCAATAATTAAATTCTACGCTTTGGATGTATGGATAGTGTGGATGTAAGATGGCTAATATAAATTTTCATATATCAAAATTACTTATCATCATCATGTACTCTTTTTTATTGTTAATGTATTTTTTGAGCATCTTTACATTTATATTTTTAAAATATTCTGTTTTGGACAGCCACAGGCATGCCTTTTGAAATATACCAAAGATTGGTCAGTCTTTATAAAGGGTATTTATTTGGGGTAGAAGCTTACAGTTACCAGGCCACAAAGCATAAATTTCTTCCCATACCAAAGTCCACGTGTTGGAGTAAGATGGCTGCCGACGTCTCCAGGGTTCAGGCTTCCGGGTTCCTCTGTTCCCGGAGCTGCGTTTCTCTCCGGGC
>PVKH010040689.1:0-11040 GCA_004027955.1 Chaetophractus vellerosus | reverse complement strand
ATCTCAGTAACTCTATTTGCTTAAAATGAGTCATCAACCTCAAAAGCAAGGCTACATTCATCTGGCCAGAAAGTCTGACTTAGATACAACCTTCTTACTTTCACTGAAGTCAGACATCAAAATAACGAGTTTGGTAAACACATAACCTTGCTCACATGAGCTTTTATGCATCCACATTTAGTGAAATAAATTCTGAATTCTGAACTACATTAACCCTTCAGCTAAATTATAAATCCCAATTTTTCCTTATGACTATTGGGTCTGTGATAAGTAAATACATTTAAAAATTCTTATTGTCGTGTTATGCTTATGAAAATGAATATTTGAAAATCATACTTTGTCTGGTAAGCAGACAAATAAATTTTAGTTGATTTCTCAATTTCATTGATTACCCAGATCTTAACAGGCTGGAAAATTTACTAGGTGGCAGAATACTAAGTGGAATTTTAGGAGATAAACTTCCAATAGGAGGAGGTTGGGTGAATTGATGACCTCCTGTGAAAAATCCCCGCTATGGAGCTGCACATGGTAAAGTAGAGGAAAATCACACTAGTTTGCATGATCTGACAGCTGCAAACAAGCAGAATGATGCCCCAAAGTCTTATGTGGCATGCCTGTTCCAACATCAAAAACTTTCATATAATTTCAACCTTATAAGGGCAGTCTGTTTTGTCAGAGATAAAATATTTATATCCTTTGACTGTTGACCAAATCTAAATATATATAATGTCACGATTCTAATAACCACAATGCATGCTTTTATTTAAATTCTTGAGCTAGCATGCATTTGTTGAAATGTTACACAATGCAAAAGTATTACACACACTTACAGGAGGCATTAAAAAGAACACTTTGGAAAGGTATTGGTTAATGCCACTGCAAGAGGGCATGTATAGGTGTCCTCATCCTCACCCAAATGTGGTAAGCACAGTCAGAGATTTTACTGATTTCTCCTTCTCACTCTGTGGGGGGCTATCCCATTATCTCCATCCCCTAACAACTGAAATCCCCTACAAACAGATATTAAAGATTCTCTTTCCTCCGCTTTTATAGTACTGGCCCTATCCAACTTCCAATAAATATTTATGCACAGAGGAGGCCACTTCAATTCCCAGCTGTTCCCTATAGAGTACAGTGTTAAGAGGAAGAGCCTGAGAAAATAAAATGCTTCTCTTCTGACTCCAAAGAGGCTGAGTCTAAAGCTAACACCAGAGGGAACAGAATTCAACTGTCCATTATAATACTTGATCTACCTCCCTTTGCTACTTTTAGTCCCTTAGGTTACACATTCTAAAGACAGAACAGAAAAGCCTAGAGCTACTAATGGGGAGGAAGAAGGCTAAGCACTACACAGGAGACATGTGGATATGACTGATAGATGTAACTCAGTATACACGATCTACATGTATGCATATTTCCTTATAAGTGAAAATAAATGGAGATAATCTGTGCCTTTCCTGGGAGTGGCTGGTAAAGTAAACTGGTAAAGACAGAGGGCTACCAAAGGACCTGTAACTATGTACTTAGGTTCAACACAGTTTGTAGAGTGACTAAGAAAAATTTAAGGTGTACATAAGAGAAATGTAAGGTGGGTGAATAAAGTTGTTGGCAGCTGGTTAAGCTTCTAGATAAGCTTCCTCCTTTATAAAGTTCATTTATTATTATTTAGTGCTTATAATTTTAACATTAGATTTACTGATCTAAAGTCCCACCCCTTTTATCTTCTTACCTGCTTAGGTTGCTCTAATATTTGAAGGTATGGGCCATCTGCTAAAAACAAAAACAACAAAAAGAAACCAAAAGAAACTGTGAGGCTTCTTGAATTTGCTATAAAATATAAAGCAAGTAAAAAACTGAAAATATGTTTATATAAAGAGGTTTTACTTCAATTTCCTACCTAAAATTCCACAAGGATATAATTTTACCTTCCTTTTAAAATATTAAATTGACCCATATTTTAACAGTTGTTTTACACCTTTAGAGAGCCACAATAAATAAATGTTTGTTGATTGGTCATGGCACACCACTGCCCAACTCAACAAAATGCATGATGGCTGGCAAGGATTATAAAGTCAATAACCTTCACAATTTAATCTCCTAACAAAGCATCTTAAAAAATGACACAAATACCAATTATAAGCATCAACCCCTTCCTGGGCACTGTAACATTTTCTTTTGTCTTTATATCATTAGGCACTAATTTCCATTCCTGGATGCTTTCTTTCTTTCTTTCTTTCTTTCTTTTTTCAACATCTAAAAAAAATTTTTTTAAAGCTTTAGATTATATAAATGTTACATCAAAAATATAGGGGATACCCATATACCCTACCCTCTCCCCCTCCCACAGTTTACCACATTAACAACATCTTTTGTTAGTGTGGTACATTTGTTACAATTGATGAATACATATTGATATTGTACTAACCATGGTCTATCATTTACATTATGGTTTACACTTTGTACTGCACAATTTTATAGGTTTTAACAAAATATATAATGGCCTGTATCTGTCATTGCAATGTCACGCGGGACAATTCCAGTGTCCTCAAAATGCCCTGTATTGTGCCTATTCTTCCCACCTCCTCCCCTCAGAACCTCTGGTAGCCACTACCTTTATATCAATGATACAAATTCTTCCATTGCTATAATAATAATGTCTACTTTAGTGCATAGTTGCTTCCCCTTTTATGTTTGTTCATTCATCAATCTTGAGGGTTTGGGGATGGCAATGCCCACCCTGGCTCCGATTGAGAGGGGACTTAGATTCCATGGGGCAGATGAATGGAAATGTATTGCTTGCAGTTGCAGATAATCTCTGATTCCTGGGGTGGGTGTTGTCCATCATCATCCTTTAATTAGTTATTCTGGGAAAGCCCAATGAACTGGAGAGTAGATGTTTCAACTCTGCTGAGATTCAGGGCTCAACCAACATATGAACAGACCAAAGATTTAAGTCTCCGGGACATATAATTAGCAAGTATAGTGCTAATTATAAGTTCAAATAAGGGGCAGAAGAGCCATGTGTAGGGAAATTATAAACAAGCCTAACTCTGTTACATTGGAGAACATACATGCCAAAGTAAGGCCCACTGACAGGGTGTTGGATTCTTGAGATTGTCTGTCCTGCCTATAGTGTCTACATGTCTCTAGATCCCTCAGGACCCCCGCTGTTTGAGGAACTGTTTACTATGGCAGTTAATGAGCTCCTGCTGAGAAGTACATAAGTGTAACCTATGGAATAACCTCATGACTCACTTTCAAATCTCTTAGCCATAAAAATTCATTTGTAGTTAATATTTCCCCCTTTTGGTCAAGGTCTTTTCCAGATTCATCACTAGTTGGTGCTTGGTAATAATCCCTCAGTGCCACGGAGGCTTAGCCCTGGAGTCATGTCCCACACCAGGGTGGGGGGTGGGGGAAGGGGTAGTGCATTTCTATGCTGAGTTTGACTTAGAGACAGGTCACATTTGGGCAACAAGAAGGCTTTCAGGAGGTAACTCTTAGGCAATATATAATACTAGGCTAAGTGTCAGTTTCACAAATAAAGGTTCATAAGTACAACTATCAATATCAAGGTCCTGGTGCAATGATCTGTCCTCCTTCACTAGGCACTGGCCATGTACTCGGGGATTTTTGCTGCTCTGTTAGAGAATGTAACAGGACTTCCCAGGATGGGAATTGAATATTCTTTAATTTATTGTACGGGTCTCCACCCACTGAGACAACACCTCATGACCACTTGAACATATTCATATGCCATAGAGGCATGCCCCAGGGGCACCCCTCCCCACACATCTACCTATCACCGACATCCCGCACCAGGGATCCTCCTCTGCTACAGTTGTGGCTCTTCTGCAATCCAAAACCTCCCCAAAAACAAAGAAAAATAAATAAATAAAAATAATAATGAAATAAAATAATAATAATTAAAGTGACAAATAAAATACAAAAATAAAAAATAAAATAAATTTTTTTCATTGTGTCTGTCATCACTGTAAGATCTATCTTTTATGTACAGTGACAATTTCTTCTGTATATTCCCCCAGTGTCTTAATTTTTTTTCTTCTTCTTCTTCAAAGAAGCTTTAAGTTACAGAAAAGTCACATAGAAAATAAAGGGGATTCCCATATACCCAAACCCCTCCCGTTCTCCTACTCTTCCCTATTAATAACATTTTACATATGTATGGTTAGTAGCAATGCTTCCATATTTGTACATCAATTGTAACAGATGCACCTGGATGTTTTCTTAAGGAGCAAGTGCTTAATATAAATTTAGAAGACTTGAACTAGTACCTACAGGGGTGAAATACACAGAGACTGAACTTAGGCTACCCACTGTTCCTTACACTAAGTTTTCTCTTCCTTTCTCTTTCCTGAATCCATAAGCACTGCCTTCATTCCTTAAGTGGTTAGTGTGTCTCCTTCCCCCACTGTCCACTTTAATTTGTCATATCAGACACGGTGGACTTTTCTTATTAATCCATAGCTTTTGATGTTTAAATGAATTTTTTAAAAACTATGCTCTCAGGTAAACTCTGTTCTGAAAAAGTACAAGCATTTTATAAAACCCTGAAAATAACAATTAAAATAAAGATAGACATATGTCAAATAATTATTGTAAAATCATAAAAGGAATGTTTAATCCATACAGACTATATCTGAATTTGGAAATTCAAAGGAAAATCAGAACCTCTGACAACATAAATACAAATTTGTCCAGTATCAGAAAGTCCCTAAACTCCCTAGCTGGCTTTTATGTCAACAGTATAGCAACCCATAATTCTGAAATAAATAAAGGCATATGGTGTTTCTCACTTGTTTGAATATAAATTAAGATGTTTGGTACTAAAAATTCTGGGAGAATGATTCTTTGTCCAAGTTAATCCCCACTGCCTCTCAGGTAAATATTCAAGACCTATTATTTTAGGTAAATAAATTTATGAAGAAGAAGTAAGTTTTCAGGTTAAAATTAAAAGTAAGCTATAACTTAAAAGAGAACTTATTTTTTTTTCTTCTCGCTGTTATGATGGAATCAAGGTAAGGCTAAAGAACTCTAGGGAAAAAAACTACATAATTATTTCCTGATTTATTCAAGAAATTTATAGGGAAGTCTGTTGAAAATAACTGAATTTGAAGTGAAAAATACATATGAGGGAAAAATGGGGCGTGACTAACCAAAGTAGTTTAGGTAAATTATCCTGTCTGTGTGACATTATCCTGGAAATTTTAAGCTACTTTTAGAAAAGAAAATTGAAATTTAAAATTTCCCCAAAATGACTAAAATATTAATTTTTGATAAGGAAGTAAAAGCGATTAGAAATAGAAATATTTTCCCACTATTAATTTACAACTTGTATGACAATTTAAAAGATATACTCACAAAAACATTCTTTTGTAATATTAAATGAGCATATTAAGAAGATGGAACAGAATTGAGAGTCCAGAGGCTATAGGCAGGACAGACACACATCTATGGCTAGTTGAATTTTGACAAAGGTGCCAAGTCCATTTAACGGGGAAATAATAGTTTCTTCAATAAATGGTGCTAGGACAACTGGAAATCCACATGGAAAAGAATGAATGTGTACTCCCCCTTCTTAGCATATACAAAAATTAATTCAAACTGGATCAATGACCTAATTATAAGAGCTAATGCTATGAAACTCTTACAAGAAAATATAGGGACATATCTTCAGGACCTTGTAAGTAGGCAATGGATTTTTAGATTTTACACAAAAAGCACAAGAAAAAATAGATAAATTGGAATTCATCAAAATTAAAAACTTTCATGCATCAAAGGATATTATCAAGAAAGTGAAAAGAAAACCTACAGAATGGGAAAAATATTTGGAAACCATATCTGATAAGGGTTTAATGTCCAGTACATATAAAGAGCTGCTACAACTCAGTAACAATAAGACTACCCAATTAAAAAATGGGCCAAGGATTTGAATAGAAATTTCTCCAAAGAAGATAGTCAAATGGCCAATAAGCAATGGAAAGATACTCAACATCATTAGCCATTAGAGAACTGCAAATTAAAACTACAATAAGATACCACTTCACACTAACTAGTGTGGCTACTATTTAAAAAAAAAAACACGAAAATAATCAGTGTCGTCCAGAATGGACACAAATAGGAGCCCTCGTACATGCTGGTGGGAATGTAAAATGGTACAGATGCTGTGGAAAACAGTTTGGCAGTTCCTCAGAAAGTTAAACATAGAATTACCATATGACCTGGCATTTCCACTCTTAGGTATATACCCAGAAGGAATGAAAGCAGGGTCTCAAGCAGATATTTGTACATGAATGTTCATTGCAGCATTCTGTACAATAGCCATAAGGTGAAAGCTACTCAAACGTCCATCAACAGATGAAAAGTATATCTATAAAATGGAATATTATTTACCTACAAAAAGAAAGAGCTGTTATATGCTACAACATAGATGAAGCTTAAAGAGATCATGTTAAGTGAAATAAGCCAGACACAAAAGGACAAATATTCTATGACTTCTTTATATGAAATATTTAGAATAAGAAAATTCATAGAGACAAGAAGCAGAATACTGGATTACCAAGGGTGGGCGTGGTGATAGGAGGAATGGGGAGTTATTGCTAAGTGGGTATGAGTTGTGGTTTCGGATGAGGAAAATAACCTGGAACTATATAGTGGTGAAAGTTACACAATACTGTCAATGTACTTAATGTCACAGAATTGTCCACTTAAAATGGTTAAAATGATTTTTATGTTTGTCTGTTTTACCACAGTTAAAAATAAATAAATATGACTCAAGCGGTTGAGCGCCTGCTTCCCATATGGGAGGACCGGGTTTGGTTCCCAGTACCTCCTAAAAACAAAAACAAACAAACAAACAAAAAGCAAGCAAACGGAAATTCCAACTCAGGGGAGCTGATGTGGCTCAATGGTTGAGCACTAGCTTCCCAAACATGGGGTCCTGGGTTCAATCCCTGGCCCAAGTACCTCAAAATTTTAAAAATTAAAAAAATAAAAAATATATATTTTTTAAAAAGAGATAGACCACCAAGAAAGCAACATTTGGAAAAGATGTCATGCAAAATATAGGGAAATTGGCTATATTCCATTTACATTAAACTTTAAGGGCCTAGCTTCTCTTTACCTTTTCTAAAAATGTTTGTAGTTTTGCTATTATGTTTGCTGTAAGATTTAATTTCCTCTAAATACGTGAAATTCCAAGGTTTGAGAAATTTATGAGTCAAATGGGGCCATTTTTCTCCTTCAGGGAACACACTCAAAAGTTAAACTAACTAGAATTTTAGTTTTATATGCTATATTTGTTTTAAGGCTAATTTTCTTTTGGCCATATTTTTGCACCATGAAAGTGACATGCCTCTCTGCAGAGAAATTTAAATTACAGCATAATATTATAGACCTAACAGTTGTACCATAGCCCATCTAATTTTCAAAGTGTAGTAAAAATAATGTTTTTAGATTCCAAGAAATATAAAAGATGAAACAATCCATATGAATATTATAAATTAATATTAATTTAGATAAACTTTCTACCTATTAAAAATTAATAAAATATTCATACATCTCAGATTATAAAAATTAGATTATGCACTGCAACAGAGGACTTACAACAAGATAAAATATATTGATAATGATGAGGTAATAACAACTGGAAAAAGATTTTCAATTATAATTAAAAATATTTTTCTAATATTATGGCAGAAATAATTCTATGGCATAAAGCTCTGACCACAGAGTATTTACTGAGATGGTGTTTTTGATAATCTCATTTCTAAGTCCATAAACATGAAGAAATAAAAACATTATGAAAACATCTGCATTGGGATACTATTTGGCATTCACAAGGCATTACATGGAAATGTGCATATTTCCCAAGAGCAGGACTAAGTTCTTATGTTTCCAATAAATCATTAATATTAAGAATTTGTAAAAGACTTTGAACCCCCGAGTAAAGGCAGTTCCCAGGAAGCAGAGAAGCTACCAAGACATTTACTTATACACAGGAAGCTGACCTAGAGCTCAAATTGGACAGTACCTCGCAAGATCTCAGATATGGGTAAGCTTAAAAAATATATTCTGTGGGGTAACTAGAGAAAGGCCTCAGCAATACAATTTCTGCCAGTGAAAGGGAAGATACAGCAAATATATCTTTTTACTTTCCATGTACTCCTAGACATACTAGAGATAAAAATGCACAAAAGCATTCTGATCTAAAGAATGAAAAGTAAATGCCAGAGTAACACAGCATTTTTTGAGACATTGTAGGTTTATAGAAAAATCATATAGAAAATACAGAATTCCTATATACTCTCCCTCATATGCACAGTTTTCCCTAACAACAGTAATTTAAAATGAGAATGATATAAATTGGATCAAGTCTCCTGAGCAAGTGCTAGGTAAAGAAAATAGCCTAAGGTTTCAGCTCAGTGATTACAAAACTCTGTTTTATGTACAGCCTCCATAAACCACTCACACTACTTTTGAATATCTGTTATATCCCACCGGTAATGTGAAGAGCTAAACAGAAATTTAAGAGAGCCATGACACAGAGTTTATTTACAAATCAATCAATAGAAGAAAGAGGCTAAATGAAGTGAATTTTTGTATCACTCATGAGATTAAATAATTTGTGAATGGGGATAATTAATATCGTCATGTTAGAAAGGAAGGGTTACTATTATTAGCTTTATTCAACTGGTCAGAATGTAAAGTTAAAAGCTTGTTAAAGAGGTGATTTTTCTACCAAGATGATTTCGGTGATTTTTGTACACGTTGTTTCCCCAGTGCCTGGCATGCTGGCTAGCACACAACAGGCCGTCAGATAAAGGTTTCTGGAAAAGAACTGAGGAAACGAGAATGCTCCATATGAGTGAGTCCATGACAAAGCAGAGAGGAGTTAAAGAGAACCCAGAGACAAGGATTGGGAAAAAAGGAAATTTCTTTTATTGTTGTAGAAACGATGAAGAATTTAGGATCAGATAAATTGATAGAGACAGAAAGATTACAGATTACCAGGGACAAGGGGAAGGGGAGATGGGGAGTTAATGCTTGTTGGGTAAATAAAGCTTCTGTCTGGGTAATGGAAAAGTTTTGGTAATAGATGGTGGTGATGGTAGCACAACCTTGTGAATGTACTTAATACCACTGAATTTTATACTTGAAAGTGATTAAAATGGGGAAATTTTATGGCATATATATGTCACCACAATAAAAATTTTTAAGAAAGAGTTTAGCATTAAAGTAAAGAAATTCCTTCTGAGCTGTCCTAGCAGCAACAATGGTAAGTCATACAATGGGTCATGGAGGAAAAACATTTTTGTGCAAGCATACTTCAAGAAAGTAAGTTGATTGTTTTTTTTTTAAGCATAAATTATCATTTTCCTTCTGGGTACATCACTGAATTTCTAAAAGAAAATATTTGTAAATCCTGAATTTTAAAAAAGTGAAAACAAAAACAGGACAGCAGGGGTGAGTTTTCTTACCTGTTGGCAGTGGCATCTGTTGTTGAAATATTTCTGTATTAAATATGGTATGATTCAGAGGATCCAAAGGAAACATCTACAAAGAAGAAAATTAAAAGCTTTCAATCAAGTGGTGAATGCACAACTACGTGATGATAGAAAAATACGATTGATTGTATACCCTGGAGAAATTGTACGCTTTATTAAAATGTATCAATAAAATTTATTTTTAAAAAATATATTTTAAAAAGCTTTCAATCATTATTTTTCCAACATTATATTAAAAATTTGAATTTGGAGTGCCTGCTTAAAGTATAATTACAGGAACAAAAATGAAAACCAAAAACAAAAGTCTGAAAATATTTCAAACTAGGATTTTAAAAATACCTTCAAGAGACCTAGTTAGGCTTTCATGTGTACAGAACTTCACATTGGTTTGGGCTATGTTTAAGGGATTTGATATGAAAGGATTTGAAAAGACTAGCCTAGCTGTTAAGTCCACCAAGGCAAGGGCCTACATTAATTTTCTTATTAGTATATCTTCAGGGCCAAGTGTATACTGATCACAGAGTGTATGCTACATAAATATTTGTTGAGTGAATGATATGAAGCTGGTACTCTCTTAGAAATATAATACTGTATCAATTCAGAAAACTTGGGAAATAAGCATAAGAATATAATCCTGGAAATAAATATTTATTTTATGGTGGTAAATATACCCCTACTCAAGTCACTCAAATTCAAGGTCTAGAAGAATTAGCAGCCCTGAAATAATTCACAGGAAAACGGAAAATATACTTCATAGTTTAAGGAGAAGATGACTGAGCACTGAGCTCCCTTATTTTCCTAGCAAAATGCAGAATATCTGAAGTTTAGTGTGTATGGTAGGCTAAATAATGCACAACTCCCAAAACGTCCACATCCTAATCTCCAGAACCTGAGAAAGCTACTTTATATGGCAAAAGGCAATTTGCTGATATAAAAAAGTTAAGGGTCTTGAGACAGGGACAGTATCCTGGATTATCCAGATGAACCCACTGTAATCACAAGGGTCTATAACAGGGAGGTAGGAGATCAGAGTGGGCACTAGCAGATGCAACTATAGCAGCAAGAGGTTGGAGTGATAGCAGGAAGGCCTCAGAAGCAAAGAAGACAGGTGGCTTCTAGAAGCTAAAAAAACAAAACAGGGAAACAGAAGCTTCCGGAGGAATGCAACCTTTCAGAACTGAAATAGAATAAATTTGTGTTGCTTTAAGCCACTATATTTGTCATAATTTGTTATAGCAGCAACAGGAAACTAATACAGTGGTCATGTAATATCTTTTGATGGAATTAAATTTTATCTTGATAACAGCCAGATGAATTACTAATACTTATTTATCTTAAGAACAAATTTTTTTCCACCTCATTGATTCAAGATTTTAAATTCTTATTTCTGAATTTGTTATTTGTTTTAGTCTATAGCAGTCATCTGTTTGGAATTTCTGTGGCCAGCATAGTAACCAATCATATTTCACTCTTTAATGTTGTGGAGTAATGGAACTAGTATTTAAAAAAAAAA
>PVKH010040688.1:0-11031 GCA_004027955.1 Chaetophractus vellerosus | reverse complement strand
GATTCATTTAAAACATAAAAGACTATGTGATAGGGACTTTGCTAATGTTTCTTCAGAGAGGCAGACAAGCTAAATATATAAACGGATACCTAATTGAACTGTGAAATTTTACTATTGCTATTGTGCTCAATTTACTTTGTTGAATTTTAATGTTAGAAGACTATCAAAGCATAGCCACAGGAAAATGCCCTGCATTACAAATATATATGCCGAATTTCATGAATGTTAATTAGTTTATTCACACCAAATTGTATAGTCAGTGATATATTTGAGTTTTCTGTGTTCATAACTGTTTTTCATTAAAAATATACTAAAGAATTACAGATATGTACTCTGACCCCCATATCGTAAAAAAATTATTTTGCCATTCTAAAGGAATGGCAAGGCATGGTTGCTCAATTTATTAACAGAGAAGATAGAAGTAACAAAATCTATCCACATATATATATATATATATTTAATTTCAAGAGTACCATCCACTTATTTGTCAATAGAAAATCTAGTCTATATTCACACTACCTGCCATCGATATATTATATGGTGTTATGAAGCAGTTTTACTTTTTAGAAGTGCAAGGGGGAAATTAAAATGCCATAAAATGTATGGAACTTGAAGAATATGCATTCTACTTTCACTTGACAAGGGAAATTTATCAAACTCTCAATTGTACTTATTAACCACATGGCTTTACAGGACCATGTATTATGTCTCTTTTTAAGTTACATTATAAACTTGACTTTCTATTGTGACAATATTCTTGGCACTGAATAAAATTACACATTTTCCACCATAATTACGATTAGCTTTCATCCTTTAACTTTGTTATATTATTTTTATTGTGTTTATGGATTGCTGCAAACCAGCATAGTTGCTAAGTTTACAGTTAGATGTGGTCTATATTCTCAGTTCCGTATAGTGCATCAGAATGGGAAGTCTGCAAATGCTAATAGAAACAGGTGGTATTTTCAAATGGAAAACATTCACTACTGAGCTCATTTATATTAGGTAATTACACTTCTCATTACCTTTTCCTGTTGATGCCAGATTGGATGTTACTCCACAGGGAATACATACATTAAAAACTGCATTTTCACAATGACCTAACACTTATTTGGTGGCAAAATTGAATTTAGGATATGAAAATTTGCAGATTGTCATCAGATATGATTTTGTTCTGGCTCAAAGTGTGCATACAGATTTAAAAATTCTCATTGAACACATGATCAAAGCACACTCCGTTTTTTGCCTTTCCTTCAGCAAGGCCTTGTGCAATAAGAAATATCAGGAAGCACTAAACAGTAAGAACTGTCTTAAGTAATGAGAAATATTAGATGCTAAAAAACCAAGCATCCTCTTTATGCAAATTATTTCCTGTTTTCTTAAAACTAAGCTTTGAGTATTATGAGAAAACATTATATTTTTAGTTACACACACATATGTATGTATGTATGTATGTGTATATGAAACACACTTAGTTTGAGGTTCTTAGCCTTACTCTTAATTTACAATGAAATAAGTTATTTTCTTTTTAAGAGCAAAGTAATGAAGATCCATTTTATTAAAAGTGGATAAAGCTGTCTAAGGATGTAGTATTAGGGAAGGACTGTGCTTCATCTTATACCCACAGATCCATTCAATGTCAATTAAATAGTCATGCTCTCCATTTAAAAACTATTGGCCTGAAGATAATAATTATTCTTAAATTTTCATTCTCATATATTGGCTGTGTATTTGATTTTTATTAAAATCCTAGTTTATTTCATTTGCAATATTGTAGGAAAAAATAATCAAGAGAATACAGAAACATTGTAAAGAAGTATATATGCTGGCAAAAATGTTCATTGCTTTCCTTCCTCCCAAAAATAAGCATGAACTCTTCTTCCGCTATTGACTCTCTCCATTCTTGGAACTCTGCTAGATTAGCCCTGTAATCAATTAATAAATTACAGAGCCCATTTTTTTCTTTTATAATTTTATTTTTGTAACCAAGAATTTCCTCATATTGTTCACATTTCTAGTACTTCAGAAAACATGCACATTTCATATACCCAGACATCTCTCAGAATTAATGCTATCAGTATTTTAGAAATTCTTTTTGTCTTGATATCTAGTAATCTTGACCAGTTCATGTGAAAGGCAGCAGGTTGGATTCTATTCAGTTTCGTTTTGTAGGCTATCATCTTTGTTTAAATAAAAAAGTACTCAAACTTCATCAGAACTATTTTGTGTACCTTTCACACAAATTTTAAAAAATATATTTTTCCATGGTATGCTTTTCCTTTCTTCTCTTTTTAATAAACTATTTTTCAAATGTATTGTCCCATAGGTACTTTCCTTCATTTCTCTCCCTTTCTTGTTGAAGATACCTGTCAGCACATTTAATATTTTCTATTATCTCTTCAACAGAAGGGGCCTCAGGCTGTAGTTTGACAAAGGCACCCAAAGGTATTGAATCTCAAGTAAACTCCAGCTGTCACCGCATCCTCAGGCCTTGTTCAAAACAGAGAGTGATTGAAGCGTTTGGTCTAATGACGTTTTAACATTTATTTAGGGCTCATCTGTGTCAGGTTTTTAACATGTAAAAGATATAGGTCCTCCCTCCAAGGAGCTTCCATTCCAAGATAGTAAAAGAAGACAGACATGCAAATGGAGTTCTTTATGAAATGGACTTTTCCCAAGTGCAAGTGAACATAAATGGAAAGGAAACAGGGAAACATGAAAGGGGAAGTTATGACAGAAGCAGAAAAGGCCAATGTGTCTCAATCGCCATTTTAATTTTAGAACCAGAATAGTATTAAACAATAGAACACAGTTTAAAGAAAGAGAATGTTTAAAATAAAACTGTATTTCAAGTTTTCAAGTTTATTCTTCATATTTCTATAATTTGTATTTCATCTTTGTTTCAAGTTTATTTGCATTTAAGTTATTTGTATTTCAACTCTAATCTTCACATTTCTAGAATTAGTGTAAATAGTATTTTGGAGGTATTCTAAAATGGCTCATTTCCAGACAAATCTACATGTAAAACAGTTTTTTTCTTTGTAGAATCAGGAGGACTTTTAATATTGTTTCACTTGGAGAGCAACCTTAAAATCAAACAAATATTGAAGTATGAGGGTCAAAGAGAGAAGAAAGTTTAACTCTTTAAATTGCACTGAGACTATAAGAGAAAAGGCAGTAGGAAGAGCATAGTCTGGGAAGATAACATTGGAAGCAGTATTTGTTTTTTGGGTTGTGATTTATAGTAACAGAATGATAGGCAATTTCCCTCTACATCAGGAGAGACTAGACTGTCAGGAAATTTGACTATCTCATCAGAGAGCTTGGAGAGAAGATTTAAAGTGCCAGGGGAAAAATATCTGAAGAATAACATGGCATTTTCAGGAAAAGTAATTCTTATGGTGAAAAAATAGGGGAAAAATGAAAACTGTTCCTATAACCTTCTCTATAGTTGTTGCTAATAAAAATTCTACAAGTTGAGTTTCTGTGTGAACAGCCTTTCTATGCAGCTCATGTCCATCAGACTCGACCAGGGGCCTCCAAGGTTCTCACAAGCATGTCCTCACTATGCCATGGAATATCACTGGGCCTCTCAACATAGTGCTGAGGGGTAACCACCCCCAAGGTTTGACCACAGTAGAATGGTTAGTGGGCATGTAACTGAGTTGTGGTTTTCAGATCACAGTAGGCCTCTGGCAACAAGTGATCCAAATGATGATCTGAATTCTCAACTGGTACATTTCCAACCCGCAGATGTCAAACGTGTATGATCAATCTGTAGCCACTCTCACTCTTCTCCAAGATTTCTTAACTGAAACAAATTTGGCATTTATAATGGATCAAGAAATGGCCTGTCCTGTAGAGGCAGCCTTGTACCCTGGTCAGTCATTTACATTGGCCTATTTTATCCTCCATCTGGAGAAGAAAAGACTATCAGGAAATACAGACCAATGTATCTGGTTGTCTTGATCAGGTATCCCAAAGTCCTGGGATCAAGCAATTAAACAAAAAGTATGTACATCTACCAATAACAATATATTTTAGGCATTGTGCACACTAAATTCATATTTAAGAGAGGAAAACAAATCTTCAATGTTTCAGGGACATGTTTCTGTTAATAAGCTTAGTTTGAATGTCTGAATTCTGGTTAATGGTGACTTCACACTTTCCTCCAAGATCAATGAGGCTACTGGTTTGATATTTATATAACTTAGGGACAACAAAAAGAGCTATTCACCCAAACAAAAGGAAGGCTACCAAAGATACATTGAAGCTCTAACTCTGGAGACATAAAATTGTAGCAGCATTTAAATACCTCTCCTCCAGCTTCATAAAGATTAAGATTCACCAGACACTGATTCCAATACAATTAGAATAAATAAATACTTGACAGTATATTTCCTAATGTAATCTCAGGGGAAAAACTGAATTCTTTCAAGGAAAGCCAGTGTCAAAGCATCTGGAAACAATCATTACAGGTAATTCCTTTAAAAGGTAAAAATGCTTTTCAGAAAACAAATGAATCTAATAAATATTGTGGACATATATTCATACAAAATATGACATTTTACTCTTGCTGGTTCTAATTAGAATTTTCCCCCTCAGATATCAGCATGATTCACTTTCTCATGTCCTACAGAGCTTCCACTCTAATGACAATTTCTCAGTGAGACTTTCCTAGACATCTTATAGAAGGTTGACTACTCCTGTACTACTGCCCCTTACATCCCAAACCTCTACCTTATTTTATTTTTCTCCTTAGAACTTATCATCATCAAGATTTATTTATTTTGCTTATTATAGAGTTCCCTTCATAATCCTGAACTAAAATTATTGCTCCAAGAAAGCAAGGACATTCATCTTACACATATAGGTGTTTAATAATTATTTGTTGTAAAAATTAATAATCAAATCAATAAATGAATGAACTATGAACTCTTTTCATGCAAAAAACTAAGCAATTACAATGCCTCTTTGCCAAAATTTAATATCAATTATTATTTGTGGAGATTTCATATGCAATTAAGAAATATGATGGGCCCTTGATATTGATGACTGTATTTATGAACCTTTACTTTCGAAATTGAACCTTAGCCCAGTATTATAGGGTGCCTAAGAGCTACCTCCTGAGAGCTTCCTTGTTGCTCAAATGTGGCCTTTCTCTAAACCGAACTTAGCATATAAATGCATTACCTTTCCCCCAGCATGGGACATGACACCTGGGGATGAGCCTCCCTGGCACTGAGGGATTACTACCAAGCACCAACTAAAAATGCATCTGGAAAAAAGACCTTGTTCAAAAGGGGGAAAGAGTAAAATAAATGAGTTTATATGGCTAAGAGACTTCAAAGTGAGTCAGGAGGTCATTCCAGAGTTACCCTTATGAACAACTCAGCAGGATCTCATTGACTGCCAAAGTAAATTTGCCTCAAACAATGAAGCTCCTGAGGGCTCTGGAGACATCAAGATACTATAGGCAGGGCAGACAGTTCAGGAATTTGGTGCCCTGCCAGTGGGCCCTACTTGAGAATTTGTGCCTTCCAGTGTGACAGAGTTGGATTCAGTTGTGGTCTCCCTACACATCACTCTTCTGCCCTTTATAATTGAACCCATAGCTAGTACTAGAATTGATAGGTACATGTCCAAGAAACTTAAATCTGTGGGCTGACCATGTGCCACCTGGGCCCTGAATCTCTACAGAGTGGCAACACCTACTCTTCAGTTAATTGGACTCACCCAGGACAACTAACAAGGAGATGATGATGGACAACAACTATCCCAAGGAACAGAGAGAGTCTGCAACTGCAAGCAAGATAGTCCCATCTATCTTCCCCATGGGATCTAACCCCCTTCTCAATTAGAGGTGGAGTGGGCATCACCATCCCACAATCCTCAGGATTGGGGAATGAACAATGGACTAGAGTAGACTTACTGTTATTCTATTATAGACTTACTGTGATTCTAGCAATGGAAGAACTTTTATCACACATGTGGAGGCAGTGGCCACTGGAGGTTCTGAGGGGAGGGAGAGGGAAAAATAGGTAAATATGGGGGCATTTTTGGGACTTGATGTAAAATTAACTTTGTCTACTAACTGTGGGGAGAAAGAAAAATAAAATAATTATTTAATTATTATTAGTCATTCTACTTACATTTGCCTTGGCTGGTCTCAGTTCTTGCAATGTGTATAGCATAAATTTCTCATCTTAAAGACCTATGTGCATTACTAAGATATATATCTACATATTTCTATCCATCGATTGGCTGATAGACAGTTACAAATCATACATAAGCTTAGAAATGTAAACAAACTCTTTCAATTATAATAGTTACAAAACTATAAAATACTTCAGAGTAAATTTAATAGGAAGGCACAGGAACTAATTGAAGAAAAGTATAAAAACATATGGTAGGTCATAAAACTTCTGAACAACTGGGAAAGTGTTAATATGTTCTTTGATAGAAAGTCTTAAAATAATAAAAATGTCAGTTCACCCCATTTAATATAGAAACATAATCCAATTTCAATTAGAGTCCCAATAGGTATTATTTAGTGGCTAAAATAATCTGAAAATTTACGTGGAAAACTAAACACCTAAAAGTGGTTAAGAACTGTATGAATAAAGAACAGCAAAGGAAAACTTTCGTGCCTGATTTTTGAAAGCACTATATAATTAAATACAATAAATTAAATACTATAAAATCAAATTGATGTAATATTGTTATAGGAATAGACAATAATACATATGTAAATATTAATATATTAATAGATACACATACAAATATATTTATGGATAGATATAAGAATATAATTCATTTCCATTAATGTGGATCCTTAAATAAATGTACTGACAAAACTGGTACTCCATCTGCAAGAAAATAAAAATAAACTAATTTTTACCATATTCAAAAATAAATTCCAGATAAAGAACTTAATTTTTTAAAAACTTAAAATCTTGAAATAATATGTAGAACACTATATATAGCTATGAAAAGATATGCACATTTTATTATATAAAACAAAGTATTTGTTTGAAAAAGGATACTGTAAACCAAATAATTGATCAATGACAGACATGAAAAATATTATAAAAGATGTCAAGGAGGTTAAATGTATATAATATAAAGAAGTTTATCCACACTGATGAGAAAAATTGGTAAATACAACAATGGAAAAAAGTCAGAGGATTTGAATAGGTTTATCACCAAGGGCTAAATTCTCATGGACAATAAAACATATCATAAGTGGATCAAATTCATTAGTTGTCTGGGAATTGCTAATTAAAGTTACTAGGCAATCTCACAATATGACTATAAAACTGATAGAAACTATAAAGAGCTACAACATCTACTGCTGTTGGAATATGAGGAAAAGATGGTTTTGGATGTTACTAGTGGAAATATGCAGGTCTATAGCCTTTTTGGGAAGATAACAGGCAATATCTAGTGTGATTAAAAATATATAGACCCTTTGATTCAGTCATGCAATTTTTTGGAATCCAACCTATAGGAATAAAAGCTTCAGTACATAGGACGTGTACAAGGATGATTATTATAGTATTTTCCCAAAAAAAGAGAAAATCTTTCTAATATCCATCGATAAGGCAATGGGCTGAGAAAATTATGGTTAATTTGAACTTTAGAACATCATGAAGTGACAAAAATAATGAATTTGTACTTTTCTCATTTATTTTGAGAGGTTTATATAGGAATCACTTAGTGAAGAAAGAGATGTGCAGAGAAACGAGCATATGACAAAACCTATAGGCTTATATATGAACTTAAAACAATTATGTATGTATATATGCTTTTATATAACTATATTATTGGGTAATAAATATGGAAGAATGACTACTTGGGCAAATATGAATTACTTGATTCAAGAAAGTTTGGGCTGATATGAACAGTAAGGCAAAGTCAGGGAAATGGTGGAGCCTTATGAAAAAGGAAAAGGGAAAATAAAGATGGCATTAAAAGAAGACATATATAAAATGATCATTATTAAGTCATATAAAATTATACACACTCAGTAGTCACCAGGGATATGCAAATCATATCCACAATAAAATACTACTTCACACCCACTAGGATGGGTAGAATCAAAAGGCGGATAACAACATGTTGGTGAGAATGTAGAGAAATTAGAACCCTCCTACACTGCTAATAGGAATGTAAAATAGTGCAACTCCTTTGGAAACAGTCTGCCATTTCCTCAAACGTTTAAACACAGAGTTAGCATACGATGTAGCAATTATCCTAGCTATATAACCAAGAGAACTGGAAACATATGTCCACACAAAAACTTGTACACAAATCTTCATAAAGGGTTATTCATAACAGCTAAAAGCGGAAACAGACGAAACATCCATCAACTGATAAATAGTTATATAAAATGTAGTATTTCCATACAATGGAATATTTATATAGCAATAAAAGTAAATTAGTGTTACAACATGGATGAACCTTCAAAACATTATGCTAAGTAAAAGGAGCTAGTCATAAAGGACCAGATAGTATATAATTCCATTTACAGGAAACATCAAGAATAGACAAATTTTTAGATGCAGAAAGTAGATTAGTGCTCACCTAGAGTTGGGGGGAAAGAAAGTGGTTGGGGGGTGATAGCAAAGGTTACTGGTGTTTCATTTGGGAATAATGAAAATGTTCTAAAATTGTGGTGATGTTTGCACAGCTCTGAATATACTACAAGCCATTGAATTGTACACTGACAAATGTTGAATTGTATGGTATGTGCATTAATATCACAATAAATCTTTTAAAACTATATGTATCCACACAAACATGTATAAATCAATCTTTGTTAAGCCAGCAGTACTCTGATATTATATTAAACTACCAAGTAATTTATAGAATATTTTTGTTGCACTTAAAATCAAAAGATAATTTAGCCAATATTTCTCTTGCTGGTCCATTTTCAAAATTTGTTCAGCTTTATATAAAAAACTACCAATCGGGGGCCGGCTGTAGTCCAATTGGTAGGGCGCTGGTTTACCATATAGGAGGCCACAGGTTCAGTTCCCAGGGCCTCCTCGAGGTGGCAGACCGCCTTGAGAAGGCAAGCCTCCGAGGGCAGGGCAAGCCTCCGTGAGCAGGGCAGGCCGCAGTGAGGAGGCAGGCCACCACGCGGTGAGCTGACTCTGCAGGTCACCGCAGCGGGGGGAGACAAGCAGACACAGAAGAACGCAAAAAATGAACACAGCAAAAACAAGCAGAAAGGGGGGGATATGTAATAAATAAAAAATAAGTCTTTAAAAAAAAACTACCAATATAAAATTTTAAGTCAAGATTTTAACCCATGAGGAAACAGTACCAGTATCATTGCATATATGTTTAGCATCCTGAATTGCTCATTGGAGATATTGTTTTATGTGAAAATAACTGCGTGAATATCTTATTGATCGAAAGCTGCAGGCTGTGATGTGCTGGTGCTAGAAACTTCTGGCTCCCAAAAGCCAATTGTGTGCCTTTCTTCCCAACTCTGTGTTTGCTGATATCACATTGATAGCTTAAAATGGGTTTTGTTGGGGTATTTACACCAGAGAAATTACGAATGGTGCAAGTCAGATCTCCACTCACACCCTATCCAGTGCTAATTTATCAGCACATTACTCGCTGCAAGTAAGGTCCAAGACTGAAAAACAAAAGGCATTTTCTCTGTCTAAAGAAAAAGCTTCCAGTCTGCCACCAGTAGTTCAGCCTGCAACTTCCCAGAAGGGATTACTGTACTCAACCATTTCTACCAACTGTATTTACACCCCTGGAAAAGGCCATTGTGGGCTTTGCTCTTGTGGCAAGGGAGAGAGACTGAGACGTCCCTGAAACCAATTGAATTGAGCTCCAAGACAATAACTTGAAAAGCTGATGTGCACCTTCTAAAACAAGATACTTAAATCTCCTTGCCTGCAAAACTGCTGTATGTACATGTCCAGCCTGGTGTGACAACTGGAGCAAAGTGTACTCAGAAATATTTTGAGAAGGTGCTTGGGAAACTTCAGAGTATGGAACAGTTTCCTTTTCAGAGCTTCCATGAATATGAGAAAGATTTTAACCCATGAGGGTTACATGCACATAAAGAATGTCCATTTCGGGGGAAGGGTTCTGAATATAAGAGGCCCTATGGTATAATAAGTACTAGCAAGTTTTGAGGACCCAAGGTTTATTGCTCCTGGAAGGAATTAGAAACAATCTCTACATGTCTATTCTCTGTCATCCTCTAAGGGTATAGAAGACCTCAGAATTGCTTTCAACTCCATGAGCTAGAAAAGTAAGTCTACCAGTTGGCTATTGGGCCAAACAATGGCATGCCCAACCCAAGAACATGTTGAGGACACATCCCTGGAGGGCTGAAGTGAGTCATGGCTGATCCACTAAAGGTATGTGTAAAGTTGAATACCATTCCAAGATGATGTTGACTTACCCTAAGGGGAGGCCACCACATAAACACCCCACTGATAACAAGTAGAAGGGGAGAGGGAGCAATGAATAGGCTTGAAGCAAAAGATTTCTCCTTACAAGTACTATGGCAGTCATGAAAGGAGACTTCAGTCTCCTCTATTCACCCACACCCCTTCTCTGGCCCCTAAACACATCAGTTAGAAGCAGAAGTTGAAGAATCTCAGAGAGAGGTCCTGCCCTCACACCATCTCTATGCAAAGTTGCCAGCCTCACAGATGAAGCTCCTCTGGAGATTAAGCAGGGGCCAAAATTGAATCAAGTTTGTGACTGAAGTTTTAAAAATGAATAAGACTGATATTTAAGTAAGATAATGAAACAGGATAAATAATTGAAAGTAACAGGAACTTTAAAGAATACAAAGAAACTATCTTTAAGTAATCTACAATGAAGTGGGAAATCTAGGTTCCACAAAGTACAATAAAAAGCTCTGGCTGGGCAAAATAATATTATTTCATAATTATATCCCGCTGAGTTGAGATTTTTCAATAAATTATCTACATTATTCATTACTATTCTTTTCCCCACCCCCAACCTGGACCCTTTCCATAGGCTTTT
>PVKH010040687.1:0-11039 GCA_004027955.1 Chaetophractus vellerosus | reverse complement strand
TTGAGAAGGACTTTTGATAAATGTTTTCTCTCCAGGAATAGACTGTGCCTCTACACTCTCCCCAAAGTTAAAGAGTACAACAGAGGGGAACTAAATGAAGTCTGGCATGGTTTTGAAAAGTAAACATGATTGGGGTTTCATTCTTACCAAGTTTTTCATTGTAAAATCAAATTTCAAAAGATGAAAATCCATTTTAAAATTCTCATATCCCACAATATTAAACTGTAAAAACAATTTATTTTAGATGCATTTCTATGATTTACTCCCACTTTGCAGGGAATTCTGTTGAAATTTCCAGCAAAGGAAAATATTGTGAACTTGGCCCAAATCCCTGGACTTGGGGTTTAGCCCAGAAACAGCTGCTCAGGAAGTTGTTCCCCTCCCTGCTGCTTTCCCCTTATTCACAGTCCTAGGGTTTTGCTAAATGCCACCCGTAGAACAAAATTATCTCAGTGCTGGTTGCCAACCAAAGAAAGGCAGTTAGCTGATTAAACAAAGCAGAAAATGTCTTTCTTCTCCTTCTTAAAGGTGTTAAATCCTTGCTGTTTTTTAGGAATGACAAATAGTTAAGGGCATAGAGCAGGTGGTAAGTAGAAACCACAAATCCCACATTGAAATCTTCGTGGTAAAGCCAGCTATCACTCCCAGGTTGGGGCTGCCTGGGACAGCCCCGTCTCTCTCGCAGGACTAGCATGGGCACTAGCTAATCATTACTTTCCACGCTTTGATTCTATCTCATCACAATCACATGGCACTGAACCTACCTGTTCCCTGTCATCACTCCCTGCCACTCCCATCATAAACGTCTTTCTCTGTCTCTCTGTTAAATATGGTTCAAATTGAACTTGTCATTTTTACCCTTCCAGTCCTACTTTATACCAAATAAAAATTTCTACTGGCAATCAGGCCTTCCCTGGGGCTGCCCAGCTGCCGCCAGGGTGATTAGGGTATTTCCTACAGCTGAAGGCTCTTATAATTAGCAAGCCCCTCGGGCAGTCTGGACTCTGAATTTAGCTGCCATCTGGTATCATCTGTAAATGACAATGGCACTGTATCTTCTCTGTTGATTCAGACCTGCCTGCGCCCACCCCCACACCCCACCCAAGCAACTGTGGAAACGATTTCATTGCTTAGCTTCCCTTGTCAAGCCATAATATCAAGTCATTTGAGTCCAAGGCAATTGGGAGCCAGGAGTTTCCAAAGCCTCAAGAGGTTACAGCAAAAGGCCAAGATAGACCAACTAGCATTTCCTGTCACTCTATACCAGTGTTTCTCAGAGTATGGTTTCTGGACTGACAGCATTTGAATTACCCTGGAATTTAATAGAAATGAAAATTCTAAGCCCCATTCCAGGCCTACAATCAGACACTCCAGGGATGGGGCCCAGAAATCCACGTTTTTACAAACCTTCCAGGTAATTCTGGTGCATGCAAAAGTTTGGGAAGCACTGTCCTACAGCAGGGCTTCTTACCAGTGGCACTACTGACACTTTGGGCAGGATAATTTTTTGTTGTGAGGGGCTGTCCTGTGCATGATAGGATGTTTAAAACATCCCTGGCCTCTACTCATTAGATGCCAGTAGCATCCCCCCACCTGTGACCATCAAATATGTCTCCAAATATTGCCAAATGTTCTGGGGTAGAAGAGAGGGGAGGGCAGCAAAATGCCCCCAATTGAGAAATGTTCTACAGCTTTAGCCTAATTTCTGAGTGCTGTTTGAAATCAGTGATTGTTGATGTGAAAAACTCCATGTAGCAGTGCTTCTCAAACTTTAATATGCATGCAGGTCACCTGGGGGTCTTGTGAAAAATACCTTCTGATTTGGGCAATCTGAGTTAGATCCCAAGATGGAATCTTTCTAACAAGATTCAAGTGATGCCCATGTTGCTTCTCAGCAAGCTGCACTCCAGGTAACAAAGTCCTACAGGATCCCCAAAGATTTATTTGAAAGTGTGAGTTTGTGGGGAGATGTCCTCTATTCCTGTAACCTTTTCTTCTGAAGTTAACTGTAGGTCATATAACCTGAGCATGCGCAGAAGACACTGACTCTTGTCCTTTTCATGATCTTTGAGACACTAGGAACAGAGGTCACCTCCCTCAGAACCCAGATTATGAAGACAGGGAGACACAGGAAGCAGAACAAATGTGTGAGGTCCTTCAATAAGGAAGATCCAGCCTCATACCCACTCCATTGCATATGGACAACTCTATAATCAACCAATTTGGATGATGCCAAATCAAACCTTCCCACTTCTGTCCCTACCTCTCACCTCCCAACCCCATAAAATCTCCCTTAGTGCTCAGATTGGAGAGACAGATTTGAGCCTTGTCTCCTGTCTCCATGTCAGTCAACCTTGCATTAAAGCTCTTTTCTCAGTATCCTGATGTCATAGTGTTGGCCTCTGCGTGCAAGGGGCAGTGAGTCCTTGCTCAGTAACATACTGACTGAATGAATCAATTATTCATTCGTTAAGTCAGTGAGATGCCTTTCTGGGAATGTGTAAGTGCTGATTCCCTATCTCCTTTGATGAATTCCCCATCTTCTTTCATCATTCCTAAGTTTTTGCTCATTGTATGCTCATTGTTTGTTTTCTTTTAGGAGGCACTGGGAACTGAACTCGGGACCTCCCATGTGGGAGGTAGGTGCTCAAATGCTTGAGCCACATCTGCTCCCCATTCCTATGTTTTAACGTTAAAAGTAACTTCAATTTAGTTAATATAGTTCACACATTTAAAACAGTACCAAAGATTTTTGCATAGGAATTATACTACATTTAAAGATACACAAAAGTAAACCCTCAAAATCCATTTACTAGTCCATGAAAGATGTACCATGCTGCCCTAAGTCCTAATCCACTTAACTAATAGCTCTTCAGCACCTTCTCTGTGCAGGGCATACTAGTCAATTGCTTATCTGAAAACATATGTATGTTACTTGTACTAAATGCATTCCTATAGCTCTGTGCTTTCACCATACATATTTTCAAAATGATGTAAAAGTCATGTTTACTGGAAGAGGGAAATGCCTGTTGGCCAAAAATACACATAAAAGAGAATTAGCCAGCAGTGCTAACTTGTTTTCATTGTCATCTCAGTTAGTGAGAAACTGGTTTAAAATGATCTTCTATCACCATAGGAGAATGATGGCATTTGCAACTGCAGATGTGATGGGTAATTTCTTTCTAGTGCTAATGAATACCTGGCATTTTCTTTGTTTCTCTCAGTAATCCATTGATGGATGTGGCTCTGAGGTGCTAAGGAGTCTTAAAAACTTGGGAATGGAGAACGGGTTTTTTAGAAATTAAGGAGATTTTGTGTTTTGTTTTGTTTTTTTCTGCTTGAAATTGGAAAACACATTGAGAATGACACACTATCAAATACTTCTGCATACAAAATGACTGTGTGATGGGTAAAAAGGAAAATATTAAACTTGATGTGCTGTTTTACACCAAGTTATAAGAAAGAATAGTGTGGGGTTCCTCGATTTTAGGAAGATACAATGTGCTCAGTAGGCTCGTTTTCATTACAACTTCCCATCTTGCCACTGCCTTGATTCATATTGTGCTTGTGTCGCACATAAATGATAAGCCATTACATGAAAACATTATACTTAAAAGTGCACTCTTTTGATGGCAAATACATTCCCATTTTACTATGTGTGCCAGAAACTTACTAGCTGCTCAATAAATCTGTTTCTTGTCCTTCTGGGCACACGGCTAGACCATATTTCCCAGTCTCCCTTGCAGAGTGCCATGTAACTGAGGTTTGGTCAATGAAATGTGGGTGGTGACAATGTTGAACTTCATTGGAGCCCTGTGATCCTGGAAAACAGTGAAGGTGAAGAAATTCTACCTATCCCTTGAGTTCCAGGAAATAGCTTACTGAAAAGAAACACCCTTTCCCCATATGACTTAGGTAAGACTTAAGAATGTTCACCTTGATTATCTAGCTATAAAGTCAGACATAAAACTTCCAAATTCCCATTCTTCACCTCATGATTAGTTGAACTACTTATGCCCATGGATAAACTGGAACGAAATGCTTGTAAGCCAAATGTTGGCTAAGCTTCTCTTCTTCCCCCAGTTCTCTGAACTTCAGCCCACCCTTAACCTGAGCCAGCTACAGCCCCTCTTTAGAGGTCCTTTCTGGAGAATAGGCTGGCCTCTGGGTAAAACAAATGCTCATATACTATCTGATCATGTTCTCCCACTTCTCTACTTCCTCACAACCAGTTCTTTCTAGTCTTGTTTACTCTGCTCTATTAAAAATCACTTTTATCTAACCCTTGAGACAGGTGCAGATCTTATGGCCAAAGCTTTCTCCCTATTGCAATAGTCTCCCTCACCCTATTACAATAGTTCTGTTCCCTCACTTGCAATAATCCTTTCTAATTAAGTAAATAATCCTTTCAAATAAAGTCTCTCCTTGCCAAGTCCAGATTTATTCTTCATATTTGACAGTGGAAGAAGGGATGTGTTCCAGTTCCAGATATAGCTCATGAAACCTTCCCACCCATGATCCTCTATGCTCTTATCCCTTCTATGGGCTTGATGCAGATAAACACAGTGAACAGGAACATAATGTTTTGATGACAGAGGAACCAAAAGATGAAAGAAGACTGGGTCCCTGTTTGGGATTGGTGAAGCTGTCCACCAATCAGAAACACTTGTTTTGGTCTTTGCACAAAATGAGAAATAAATTTCTATTATGCACAAGCCATTATGTATTTTCAGGATTGATTTGTTTCAACTGCTAGTATTATCCTAATTAATATACAATGCATATCTCTTATTACAATTGATTCCCTCAACAGAGATTCCCCCTTTCTATCCTTGCTGCTACTGCCACATGGTGATTTTGGCTCCTTCTCTTTTGTTGTAGATCCTGGCTCATCACCATCCTTCTTTAGCTCCAAATCACAGTTCTATACTTGTCTACCCCATCTGGTTTGGAGTCCCCTTTTCTAATTATCATTTCTTTTTAGAGCTCATTAATTGTTTGGTTTGCAGTGGCAGGATGCAACAAGTAGGGAGGGAAAAGACAACATAAAGCCATACCTTTCTAAGTCACTATTCCTGTTCCTGTCCTCCTTGGCAATTTTTCCTCCAGCCTTTTTTCTGTCTCCCTACTCTTTAGTCACCTTGGATGTGTTTCCTATTCTTCATCATTTCCTAGAATTTTTATTCTTATTTCTCACAATCCTAGTGTCCCATTCCCTACTTCTGAATTTATAACCTCAACCCCTCTACTCAACCCACTTCTAGCTGTAGCATATTCCCTCCAGTAAGGGACATCTCATCATATGGATGTATACTTTTAGATGTTAAAAGAAGGCCACATGTGGGAAGATCACACACAGAGTATATAGATTGAGAAGAAAAGGATCTGAGTACTATAATCAGGGGTCATGGAAGCCACATTGGGTCATGGAAGTCAGGGAAAGTGTTTCTTGAAAGAAGAAGGAAACAATCTATTATGTTGAATGTGACTGAGCTGTCAGCCAAGGTAAGAATAGAAAATGTCCTTTATGCTTGGCAATGGAGGTCATCAATGACCTCTGTGAGAGCTATTCTGATGACATGATCAGGAAGGAAGTCAGATCACAAAGGAGTGAGAGAGTTAGTGGAAGATGCAGAAATATATAAGTGCATATAGACAACAATTGTGAAAACTTCGTAAGGGTTAAAAAATTAGGAATCTAAGAAAATGGGGCAGTGAGCAAATAAGTTTTGAGGGAGAAAGTGGAGTGATGAAGGAAAGGGTCAAGGAAAATAGTGACATTGTTACAGGTGCAAGTTGGGGGTAATGAGTAGCCACAGGGAATGAAGATGGTCCTGAACAAATAGGTAAGGAGAGGGGACACATGGAAAGAAGAAGCTGAGAGTGCAACATACTAACATTTTCTACTGAACAATTATGCCTATGGATGACTCTGATAGATTTTTTTCTATTTAAGGAAGTCATATTCCCATAAATAAGAAAATGATTTTGAATGATTAGAAATCGGAAGAGGGAGATGAGAACTGTAATCAACAAGTAAACTTACATGTACACATATTTACATATATTTGTTTATAAAATGTAGAGATTTACCATTAAAAACCTATAAAAATGTACACAGACTGAACTGTTGGGTGTCAGTGGTTCCATACAACCCCCTAAAGGGCAGAAGGGACAATACTTCCTCAGCCTCAAGGGAAACTGCAAGCACATAATGCCTACATCGATTAGATTGTTGGGCACACTAGAGGGTCCATCCCCAACCCTGGCAGTAAGGGGGAAAAACTACGTCAGTCTACTTGGGCAACTGCAGTCATTTTGGACCCACATGGCATAGATTGCTGCCCATAACTATAGTTCTATCCCCACCCCAGGCAGGGGAGGAAGGGGCTTGAAGCTTTATCAGTCTCTCCAGGCAACTACAGATGGTCTTAGCTTGAATGACTTGGATTATTACACACAGATGTGGCTCTGTCCCCACCCCTGGCATAGGAGAAAGGTGGGAGAAGCCTCATTGGTTCCTGGGGCAACATGGGCAGTGTCAGCCTCCACAGCTTATGGCACCAACTACATCCTTGTCTCTTACTACACAACCAGCAAGGGAGAAAGGACAAGAAAGCCCTAAACTAAAGCAAAAAACTGCAACCAGAATAAATACATCTAGTAAGACACATGTCAAGACACCAACAAAAAATTACAATCCATACCAAGAAACAGGAAGATATGGCCCAGTTAAAGGAACAAGATGGGCCTCCAGATGACAGAAAGGAGTTGAGACAACTAATCATAGATGTTCTTTAATAAACTCAATGAGATGGCCAAAGAGATTAAGGATATTAAGAAGACACTGGGTGAGCACAAAAAACTTGAAGCATACACAGAAAAATAGAAGTTCTTATGGGAATGAAAGACACAATAAATGAAATTAAAAATACACTGGAGGCATGTAACAGCAGATTTGAGGAGGCAGAAGGAAGGATCAGTGAGCATGAAGACATGGCTTCCAAAAGCAAACATACAAAAGAACAGATGAAGAAAAGAAGGGAAAAAATTGAACAGAGTCACAGGGAACTAAATGACAACAAGAGATATGCAAACATATGCACCACACAAGTCCCAGAAAGAAAAGAGAAGGGAAAAGGGGCAGAAGGAATATTTGAAAAAATAATGGTAGAAAATTTCCCAACCCTATTGAAGGACATAGATATCTGTGTCCAAGAAGCACAACATACTCCCATCCAAATAAATCTGAAAAGACCACCTCTGAGACACAAACTAATCAGAATGTCAAATGCCAAAGACAAAAAGAATTCTGAGAGCAGCAAGAGAAAAGTGATGCATAACATATAAGGACTACCCAATAAGATTAAGTGCTGATTTCTCATCAGAAACCATGGAGGCAAGAAGGCAGTGATAAGATATATTTAAGATACTGCAAGAAAAAAAAACTGCCAGCCAAGAATCTTATATGTGGCAAGACTGACTTTCAAAATGTGGATGAGTTTAGAATATTCACAGATAAACAGAAACTGAGAGAGTTTATAACAAAGAGACCAGTTTTGCAGGACATATTAAGGGAGTGCTACAGCCTGAAAATAAATGACAGGAGAGAGAGGCTTGGAAGGGAGTCTGGAAATGAAGATTATATCAGTAAAATAACTAAAATTGTCAAAAGAGTGATGAAAATAAAATATGACAGAAAATGCAAAGGTCAAAATGGATAAAATAAGAACTTCCTGTACAGTAAAATTGTTGAATGTTAATGGATTAAACTCCCCAATCTAAAGACACAGACTAGTGGAATGGATAAGTAAATATGAGCTTTCTATATGCTGTCTATAAGAGACTCACCTTAGACCCAAAGATACCAAAGATTAAAAGTGAAAGGCTGGAAAAAGATATTCCACACATGCAGTTACAAAACAAACAAACAAACAAACAAACAAACAAACAAACAAACAAAAAGCTGGCTTAGCTATACTTATATTGGATGAAATGGACTTTAAAAGCAAAACTGGGGAACCAGCTGTGGCTCAATTGGTAGAGCCCTGGTTTACCACATGGGATGCCCCGGGTTCAGTTCCCGGGGCCTCCTCGAGAAGGCAGGCCACCTCAAGAAGGCAAGCTGCCGCAGGCAAGGCAGCCGCCTCAAGCAGGCAAGCCGCCACACAGTGAGCTGACTCAGCAGGATGCCACAGCAGGGGGAGACAAGCAGACACAGATGAATGCAAAAGCAAAATAAACACAGCAAGAACAAGCAGCAAGGAGGGGATATATAAATAAATAAATAATAAATCTTTAAAAAAAAAAAGCAAAACTGTTCTTAGAGACAAGGAAGGACATTATATATCAATAAAAGGGGCAATTCACCAGGCAAAAATAACAATCATATATGTATATGCACCTAACCAGGATGCCCCAAGATACATGGGGCAAACATTGGCAAACTGAAGGGAGAAATAGATATCTCTACAATAATAGTTGGATACTTCAAAACACTGCTCTCAGCATTGGATAGAACATCTGAGCAGAGTTCAATAAAGAAACAGAGAGCTTGAATGATATGATAAATGGTCTAAACCTAATAGACATATACAGAACACTGTACCCCAAAACAGCAGGGCATTCATTCTTTTCAAATGCCCATGGATCTTTCTCCAGGATAGACCATATGTTGGGTCACAAAGCAGATCTCAATAAATTCAACAAGATTGAACTTATACAAAGCACTTTCTCTGATCATAATGGAATAAAGTTGGAATTCAACAACAGACAGAAAAAGGGAAAGTTCACAAATATATGGAGATTAAACAACACATTCTTAAATAATCAGAGGTTTCAAGAAGAAATTTTGAAAGAAATCAATAAATATCTCAAGATGAATGAAAATGAGAAGACAACATATCAGAACCTATGGGATGCAGCAAAGGCAGTGCTGAGAGAGAAATTTATACCCATCAATGCTTACATTAAAAAAGAAGTAAGAACTAAAAACAATCACATAACTACACAACTACAGGAACTAGAAAAAGAACAAAGCAAGTAGAAGGAATGAAATAACAAAGATCAGAACAGAAATCAATGCAATTGAGAACAAAAAAACAATTGAGAATTAACAAAACCAAAAGTTGATTCTTTGAGATTAACAAAATCAACAAACCTTGAGCTAGACTGACAAAGAAAAAGAGAGAGAAGATACAAATAATGAAATAAAAAATGAAAACAGGGACATTACTACTGACTCCACAGAAATACAAGAGATCATAAGAGGACACTATGAACAACTGCACACCAAAAAACTAGACAATGAAGATGAAATTGGAAAAAAATTCCTAGAAATGTACAATGTACACTGACCCTAGATGAAATAGAAGACCTCAATAAACCAATCACAAGTAAAGAGATTGAAACAGTCATCAAACAACTCCCCAAAATGAAAAGCCCAGGGCCAGATAGTTTCACAGGTGAGTTCCACCAAGCATTCAAATAAGGTTTAATACCAATCTTACTCAAGCTCTTCCAAAAAATTGAACAAGAAGGAACACTACCAAACTCATTCTATTAAGCCAATATCACCCTAATACCAAAGCCAGAGAAAGATATTAGAAAAAAAGAAAATTACAGACCCAATTCCCTAATGAATATTGATGTAAAAATCCTCAACAAAATACTTGCTAATAGAATCCAACAACAAAGTAAAAGAGTTATTCATCATGATGAAGTGGGTTTTATACCAGGCATGCAAGGGTGGTTCAATACAAGAAAATAAATCAGCATAATACACCATATTAATAAATCAAAGAAGAAAAAAATCACATGATCTTACTGATTGACACAGAAAAGGCATCTGACAAAATACAGCATCCTTTCTTGATCAAAATACTAAAAAAAGATAGGAATTGAAGTAAATTTTCTCAACCTGATATAGACCATATATGAAAAACCCACAGCTAACATTGTATTTAATGGTGAAAGACTGAAAGCTTCCCCATTGAGATCAGGAACAAGACAAGGATGCCCACTGTCCCCACTGTTGTTCAATATAATGCTAGGTGTTCCAGCTAGAGCAATCAGGCAAGAAAAAGAAATAAAAGGCATCCAAATTGGAAAGGAAGAAGTAAAACTTTCCTTGTTTGCAGATGATATGATCTTATACCTAGAAAGTCCCAAAAAATCTACAACAAAGCTGCTAGAGCTAATGAATGATCTCAGTAGAGTGTCAGGATACAAGATCAATCCACAAAAATAATGAGTGTTTCTATACACTAGTAATGCACAATCTGAGAAGGAAGTCAGGAAAAATATTCCATTTACAATAGTGACTAAAATAATCAAATATTTAGGAATAAACTTAACCAAGGATGTAAAGTACTTATATTCAGAAAAGTACAATGCATTGTTAATAGAAATTTTAAAAAGACCTAATAATTGGAAGAATATTCCATGCTCATGGATTGGAGGACTAAATATCATTAAGATGTCAATTCTACCCAAATTGATAAACAGGTTCAATGTAATCCCAATAAAAATTCCACCAGCATTTTTTAAATAAATGGAAAACACAATTAGCAAATTTATTTGGAAGGTTAAGGGATCCCAAATAGCCAGAAACATCATACAAGGGAAAAGCGAATTTGGAGGACTCTCACTTCCAGACTTTAAATCATATTGCCTAGCTAAAGTAGTGAAAACAGCATGGTACCAGCATAAAGATAGACACATAGACCAATGGAACCAAATTGATGGTTCAGAAACAGACCCTCACATCTATGGTCAAGTGATTTTTGACAAGCCAGTCAAACCCACCCAACTGGGGCAGAACAGTCTATTCAACAAATGGTGCTGGGAGAACTGGATATCCATAGCCAAAAGAAAAAAAGAGGAGCCCTATCTCACATCTTACACAAAAATTAACTCAAAATGGATCAAAGACCTAAGTATAAAATCTACAACCATAAAGCTCCTAGAAGAAAATGTAGGGAAATATCTTCAAGACCTGGTTGTAGGTGGTGCACTCTTAAACCTTACAACAAAAGAGC
>PVKH010040686.1:0-11032 GCA_004027955.1 Chaetophractus vellerosus | reverse complement strand
CCTAAATCCTCAAGAAGAGTGAAAGAGACCCTGACAATTGTGTGTGTTTGTATGTGGAGATTACCTTTTCCTCTCTTGCCAGAGTCACTTTGAATTTTCTGCCCCTTTGTCCTCCAATACTGTACTTTTCTACCACATCCTGGTACTCAGCTATGCTTTGTCCATGGTGAATTGAGATCTGCTTTTCTCTAACATCTACCCATTTGCCCTAGCTTTGCCTCAGGAATGACACAGAAAAAAATTAATCCCTCTTCCCCAGGTGGCCCTTCAAGCAGTATTCATGTTCCTGTCAACTTTTCCTTGACCTTATCAAATCCTCTTCCTCCATCAAGCATTTGTATGCTAAGAGCTACGTATTCTTTACCATCTTAGGGATCCATTTCTACTTGTCAGATTTCCTCTTCAAATGTAGTTCATGAAAATGAGTATAATCTAATGTTGTGTAACAACAGAGAATAGAGTGGGATATTACCTATTTTTTTAAAAAAGATTTATTTTTCTATTTATTGTACATCCCCCTCCCCCCACCTTCTGCTTGTTTTTGCTGTGTTCATTTTTCTTTGCGTTCCTCTGTGTCTGCTTGTCTCCCCCCGCTGGGGTGACCCGCCGAGTCAGCTCACTGGCGTGGCGGCCCACCTGCTCATGGGGGCTCACCCTTGCTCGCGGGGGCTTGCCTTTGCCCGTGGGGGCTTGCCTTTTCCCACAGGGGCTTGCCTTTTTGCCCACAGGGGCTTGCCTCATTTAATAGTTTTGTCTTTGAGATGCAATAGAGTCAGTTCAGCTTGTTTCCCTTTCCTACATCATCCAAAATTTGTTTCTAAACACAGTTCATAAATTTAGTTAAAGATATGTATACCTTCATAAAATTAAATGAGTAGTAGGCTTGCATAGTATTACAAATCACAAACTGTTTATTATTTCTTAGTCCTGGTTTCTTGCAGACTCTTCTCTAGCAAATATTTTTACAACTCTTACAGTTTAGATACCTATGATAAAATGTGTTTATTGTTTGATATATTCAGTCATTCAACAATCATTTTCTAAGGGTCACTAGGTTCCAGGTATCGTGTAACAGGTTCTCAAAAGAGGAATAAGAAACAGCCCTTGTTCTTTCAGAGCTTATGTGGAGGCAGATAAACATATAATTTAAAATAATATAATATATACTATAATCGTAATCTAAGGACAGTGCATAGCAGCATATAGGGACCACCTAAAACTTCTCCTAGGAGACCAGCAATTCTTTCAAGAAGAGATTTTACTTTAGCTGAATTTTTCCAAGAGGAGATATCACTTTAGCTAAATTTAAAAGCTGAAGTTTTTCAGGCCTCAATAAATATTTCTTGAGCTACTAGGCAAAGAAAGACCCATACAGAGAACTCCAATGTACTTTGCTTCCCAGATATCCAGATCCACCAATTTTAACATTTTGCCACATTTGCAGTATCAGTTTATCTATCTATCTATCTATCTATCTATCTATCTATCTATCTATCTATCTATCTCTCTATCTATCTATCTCTACCTATCTATTATTTATCTAAGTTAGGTCTTTCTTAAATAGAGGAAGTATGTTGAAGGAGTTGTGGAGAATGAGGCAGGAAAGGTAAAACCAGGGCTATTTTTAAATTGCTTGAGAAAAATAACATAAACAGGGAGAAACAACACAATTAGAAGTGTTTCATGATCAATCACCAAGTATTTCCAAGTTTACATGTCTCCAGCACAGTAAACATCATTACTGAATCTGGTCAAGAAGTATAAAATATGGCCCTTGCCTACAAACTTGGGAAGTCTAAACTAAACTATATGAAATACTAGTGGACAAAGAAAGCTATCCTCAGGTTGGAAAATACACTTTCTGTAAGCATTCTAAGTAGGTGAGATCATATCAATATGGACTAGTTGTCTTGGAATGGTCTTTGGGAAGGCATGCTAGAATAGTGGTCAAAAGCATTGGCATTGGAGTTGGTGGACCCTGGGTAGGAATTCTGACCCTGTCTCTGCCCAGCTGTATGAACACAGGCAAGTTTCTTAACCTCTTCAAAGTTGGAATGATAATAGTTATTTTTCAGGCTTGTACATAAATATAATATATGAACAATGTCCAGCATATAGTAAATACCAGCTCTACCTTTCCAAAATAAAAGCACAGACTTCAGGTAAAGGGAATAATAGGCTTGGACAAAGCAATGGGCATGGCATATTTGGGTTCACTAGAAAAGAAGTGCATTAAGACCTGGGTAATAAAGTTGGGTATAGGGTGGATTTAGAGGAGTGGTCCCCATCTTGGGAGATTTAAGGGCAGGTATAGGATGTGGATTATTGCAAGAAATCATAAAATCCTTTAGTGTTCCAATCAATGCTTGAAACAGAATATTTTTTATCTACTACCTTGAAATATGTAGAGCTGCTGTTGAAATTCATAAAATACAAGTTCATTTTTAAAAGCCAATTAATGAACAGATATTTGGAAATTCATCAATAAAGGCCATTTTTCCAGTCTTGACTTAAAATCTCATGTTTTCAAAAAGATTTTCCATGATTCTTCTATCTAAAGTGGTCCCCAACCCCCTTCATTGTCTAATCCCTTATTCTGCTTTAATTTGCTTCATAGCACCAGATACAACCCTGGCATTTTAGTATACATTTATTTACTGCCTTTCTCCTCACAGCGTGTAAGCTCCATGAAAGCAAGGACTTCATGGTATTTACCACCATCATTCCAGCCCCTAGAACAGTGCCTGGACATGGTGGACCTTCAATAAATAGTTGTGGAATAAATAAATAGTTCTATGAAATACTAACACTATAGTACATGTATTTTACATGCAGCCATCTTCATCTTCTCAGTGAATAATTCAAATTGAAACAGCATCAGAAGACAAAGAGTCAGTATTGGCTCTTTGTCTGAAATGAGAACATCTTATTAATATAAAAAGTTCCACAGAAAACTTGGCTAATTACAATGAAAAACATAAGGTGGAAGGAGAAGTCTTTTTCTAAAACTTTGCATCTTAAAGATGTGAAACGAATTGCTTTTGAGATACAAGTACATTATGTAGCCATTCATTGTTCAAATGATAAAGATGTTACTCAGAGCCTCCTCTAACTTGAGACGAGTTAAATCCCTAACATATTATTTAAAATTAGGTAATGTATGTTGTCAACAGGATGCCTACTCAACTACCAACACATCTTGAACTCCTACAACCTGTTAGCCACCACAAGACAATGCCATGTGATTGCTTAAATGTGTAATAGAAACAAGTTCTATTTTAATATATTAAGCAAGCAGGTCATCAAAGAATATATTGAACATAAGATTTAAAATTTTAATATGTCCCCAAATACTCAAAATGTAGTATTATATCAGGAGACACCTGAATTTTTAATGTCAATGTCACATTATTTAATCCTTTATCATGTTTTTTGGTTTCCCAGTCTTTTATTCTGACATCTGTGGTCCCAAATCTGCTAGATCATCACTAATTGTAGGGCAAAAGTTGATAACTCTACTAAAGTATTTTGTGAGTCTGAACTTCCCTCTTGCAGAGGTTTGATGGGGTTACCATCCCTTCATTTTCCTCCAGGGAGAGGAATGAAAATGTTGGCCACTCTATGCTCATTTCTTCTCTCAATTCTGGCTATTATTCTTTAAACACAGTACTTTAGCAAATTTGCTTGAATATTTGGCTATGAATGCATAGCACACTAATATAAATCAAAATAGTAAGCAAATTAATAATTACAAATGGGGTAACTTGTTTATCCATCTACTCTTACAATGCTACATCAGAATTATTTCTGATATGTCTATCCTTAAAAAAAAAACCCAAAGCACCACCTCTTGTGGAATTTTCAGTTCTAGTAACTTGAATAATTATATGTGTGACTCCTTTCCATCCACCATATCATCTGTTACTGACAAAGTGCAGAATCTGGTGTCAGGAAATTTGACATGGTTGTCTTATTGGAAAAACCTTGTCTACTTTCTAGGATTTCAGTAAGTGTGGTTCTCTGTTCTGATCCTCTTTTTTCTCTCAAACTATTAACTATAAGTAAATCCCCCCAAATTCTCTTTCTATAATTTGAAAACATTGCTGATCCCTTTTAATAAGATGAATATGATTTGACTCTAAGAAGAGAGACTAGTAGGAGAGGATCTTAGAATCATCAATTGTCTTAGCCTAGATTTCCTAGAAAACAGAGCCTGAGGCATAAAGCTTACTTTATGCGCTGTGCAAGTCAGAAGAAGTGAGAGAAAGGGAGCCATGGGGCAAGAAGGGATGGAGAGCACATGCAAGGATCACCAGCAACATTACGAACCTGGTTGGGGCTTTATAACAAGCTAGTGGGATATCCTCAGAGAGTCTGAATGAACTACTGTGTTTCTGAATAGTTTGTTGATGGAGAGGAAGGGAGAAGAATTTATCCACCTATTCCTGTCTTTCAGTGGACAAAGTTCAACTGGCCCATACTTCTAGGTTGTACTACTTAACCCCATGGGGAAGCTAGATCCAAGACAACAGTGACAGCATCCATAGCTGGACCCACACTGTGTGTGTGTGGGAGGAGATAGTGATCAGAAGCAAACCAGTGATGCTTTCTACCTGTCCACCCATAGGCTGCAGCCTTGCAGACCCAATTGGGCAAGCCAGAGCATTTCTGCAGTGTCTCAGAAGCAACAGGAATACCCCAGGTGGGAAGCAAGAGGTGCAAGGTGAGGAGTGAGGCAATGCACTGTCAGGGTTTGCCTGAGACTCCCCATGAGGGACTTGGAACAGCCACCTCAGTGGAATAGGCTGGCCAAGTAGGTGGAGTACCACGAAAACATGATCCCCACCATGAAGGCATCAACAGGCTTTCCTTCAACAAAGTCTGAAAGTCCCCCTCTATGGTCTACATAGTGCTGAAATCTGGAAGATCATCAAGAGCATCTTGCAGAAAATTATGGTCCAGTGTCCAAGAAATGCACAAAAACTGGGTCCTGCCCATGACCCAACAGAGTTGGAAGGGAATAAGATCAAGATAAAGGATTACAGTGGTTTTAAGAAATATTTATTTCTGGAAATTGAACTAAACAAAGAATAAGGGGAATAAGCCATTCTTCTTAATTCTGACCTATTCAAAATAACTTCATTAAACATATCCATCCATTTTGCAGTATGTACCAAAGTGAGGAAATGATAACCAAAGCAAACAATACCTTCAACATGGGATATATGAAACACTGTGAGGCTATGAAAAATACATAAAAATAATAAAAACTCACCTCCCATCTAAATTCTGTTACTTATAATGTGATATGAGAATTTGACTCAAACTCTTTGATTTTAGTTTGCTTTCTAGTTTAATAAGATTAATGTACACTTCACAGCATTGTGAAGGTTAAAAGGAGTGAGGTACCAAAATTGTTCGATACAGCACCAGGAAATCAGCAAATCTTAGTTATATCAGAAACTACTTTTGAACCATATTTTGTCAAGCCTTTTTTTCTCAAATAATTTCACATGCAAATATGCATGCTGGTCACTAGCTACATAATACCAATTAGTTGGATCTTAAAAGTGATTTTTGCTTTGAAGTAGTTAAAAACTCAACCAAAGTGTTGAAAACATTCTCCAAAGAATGATTGCTCTTGGGCATCAATATCTGGGCACTGCCAATAACTCCTTAACAACAATAATAATAAGCACTTTCTCTGTAGCAGATGTTGAACAAAGTTCTCAACATAGATTATCTCATACTTCCTAACAGCCCTATGACGTAGGAACAGGGCCAGCTATGTAATTTGTGGGACCCAGTGAAAAAGGAAAATGCAAAGCCCCTTAAGTTTTTCCCTTTAAAAATATTTTATTACTTATAAAACATAACAGGGGTAATAGTAATACATGAATAATAATATACATTAATAAATTTACAAATATAAAATTGAGCATTATAATTTTAGATGACATAAATAGCAATACTTTATATTGTGAAATCTTGATTTAACATAAAATGTTTTGGCTTGCTTTTCTGGAAACTTATTTATTAAATCATCAAAATATACTTTAATCAATTGATGTAACTGAAAATAATGTCAGTCTTGGAAAGGTCAAAATTAATTTTTTAGTATGTTTAAATAAACCTTTTATCTAAAACTTCATGTTAAATGAAATTTTTATATTATTACAGTTTTAGATTTATAGTAATGATGTGAAGATAGTGCAGAGAATTTTCATATAGCCCACAAAGTTTCCACTACTAACATCTTATATTAGAATGTCACATTAATTGCAATGAATAAACCAGGATCAATTTATTATTAACTAAAGTTTATAATGTACTCAGATTTCCTTACATTTAGTTGACATTTAGACTCCTCTAAGCTGTGACAGTTTCTCAGACTTTCTTTGTTTTTGATGACCCTGATAATTATGAAGAATACTGGTCAGGTATTTTGTAGAATGTCCCTTAATTAGGATTTGTCTAATATTTTTCTCAGGACTAGACTGGGGTTGTGGGTTTTTGAGAGGGATACCACGGAAGTAAAGTGCTATTTTCATCCCATCAAGTCAAGGGCATATATTAGCAACATGATTTATCACAGATGATGTTGACCTTGATCACCTGGAAGAGGTAGGTTATCAGATTTCTCCTCTGAAAAGTTACTTTACCCACCTTTCCATACTAAACCCTTTGAAAAGAAGTCATTATGTACAGCCCACACTTAAGGAATGCAGAATTAAGTGCCACATCCTCAAGGGCAGAGTAGCTACATAAATTATTTGGAATTCTTCTACATGGGTGATCTACCTCTTCTCCCCATTTATTTATTTATTCAATCACTTTATATCAGTATGGACACATGGATAATTATTTTATACTTTGAATTATAAACCAATACTACTTGGTTAATTTTTCTGCTAAAATTCTTCCAGATTTGACCATTGGGAGCCCTTTCAGTTGGCACTTGTGTCTCTTTGACACACCCCCATCGTTGTGCAGTTTATTTGAACACTTCCTTACTTTATGGCAGTAAAAGATGCTCCAGGCTTATATTATATATTTCCTGTCCCTGTCCTAAAATCAACCATTTCTCCAAGTGGAGAATCATGTCCTCCACAGAAGGCGTGTATGGGTCACAATCCCTGGTCCTGTGGGTGTGAACCCATTTATAAGCAGGACTTTCAAAGATGTTATTAGTTAAGGTGTGCCCAAAATGAATGAGGGTGGGCCTTAATCCAAAAAAGCTGAAATTCTTACAAGAAAAGGAAATTGGACACAGAAGAAGAAGCCACAGGGAGCAGCCAGAAGCAGGAAGTCAACAGAATCTGGAAGAGAAAGGAGAAGATGTCACCATGCACATTGCCATGTGACAGAAAGCCAAGGAACCCCAAAGATTGCCAGTCAAAGATTGCCAGAAGCTGTTGGCCCTGGGAAGAAGCAAACCTTCTAGCCTCTGAAACCGTGAGCCAATAAATTCCTGTTGTTAAACCAACCCATTTATGGTAATTGTTTTAGCAGCTAGGAAACTAATACAGAGCCCTTACTTCTTTTTATTGCAGAACAGTATTAGAAACCAATAGCAGGGTTCTAGATATGCTTGTTGCTACTGGCCTTCTCAACTGACAAAGCAAAGAATGATGTTTGTGCACTAACCACTGTATACATACATATCTATAAATATTTCTTTATGTAGCCATCTGCATCCATATTAGACTAAGCAGAAGTTCATACTGATATCTCCAAATCTACTCCACTGCCACATGGATCTCTCTAACTTCACAGTTAAATTTCCAGAATTTTTAATTTTGAGAAACCTCTTTCTACTGATGCAACTGCTATTGGAGATGTTAAGAGTATTTTATGGGATCTGACAACATTTGGATAAGTTTCTGATAAATTATTTCAAAATATAAATTTTAGCATCTCTAGAGCTGATGATTCTTAAGGAATAATTTTTATAAAAAGATTTAACTCTTCATACAAATAAATTTAATATACATCTGAACTTAATTTAAACAATATAAATTTAAACAACATTATTTTAATGTTTCCTCTGACATTTCCTGTAACTTGTGAAGGTCTTACAAGAAAATTACAAGTGGCTTCATGATTTTTACATAAAGTTGCTGTACAAGGAAAAGTTAATTTTAAAATTGTCTTCTCATTAATAATTAGTTCATCTGAAGCTACTTAGGGGAATAGTGTTCTTTTCCAATGAATTTGATGATCTTTACATTTAATTTCTATTTCTAACACTGTGGACATTTGCTTTTCAATGTTGGAACAATTTTCAAAACCAGAGATTCTAAACTCTTTGAAGAATTCTAAAAACTCCCTGATATGATTTACTGCAATGTCCATGAGTATGTTTTTATTTTGTAATTATTTACTGACAAATTTTATTGCTGGAGTTCTGGCAGTTCCTATGCCAGTGTTCAGGCTACATAGTTAATGTTTGTGCAGATGCTGCAAGGACAGATCTCGGGACAGATGAATAAGCCAGTCTCCCACCTCCAGTCTCAGCCCTGCCTCTGTGTGGAGACCCTCCTCTCTCCTGGGGTCACAGCCATGGCTTCTGCTGCTGCTGCTACTTCTGTTGTTGCTGCCACTATTGATGCTGTTAATTTGGGCCCTGGTCCCACCCTAGCAACCCCCTTAGCTCTGCAACACGCCAAACTGCCCTAGGCATGCACATGTGCACAGGACAACCAGGATAACTATTCAGCACCTGCACTACTCATTGTGCCCAGAGACTTGAGCCCACACATGTGGGCACTGCTATTTGATCGCTGCCAAATTCTTGCACTGTCCCCTCTACTCACACGCATGTTCAAAGATAAAATTATTAAGGATTTCAAGATGACGACAGTAAAGCTTTAAACCAAGTAAGAGCCATTCTGGGGGATGGATGCCTATGAAACCACCCCTGAGATAGAGACTATTATTACTCCTATTAAAAATGGAAATGAAGTTTCAAAAAGTCACCTGTCCAAAGTTATAGTGCTAACAAGCAGCAGAGCTTGGAATTAAAGCCAAGTATATTTAATCCCGAGGTCAAACATTTAGCCACGATTCTGTGCCATATGGAAAATCACACTCCTGAAAGATTTTTCTTACACTTCTGATTACTCACAGACTTATTCTGCAGAAGTATAGGTGTTGTCTTTCTAAGGGGTAATGCCTTGTTTGTAACTCTAAAACTGAAAAAAAAGAGGTATGTGGTATTGACATTTTTGATGGGTTAAATGTTGTAGAATGAATAAATGCATATTGTTGAGGTTCAATCCTTCAATTACAGCCTATCAGTAGCTATTTAGACCACATCCCGTCTACTGCCAATGTTTGAATTCCATTGGGACCACTTACTTGCCAGGTGACTACAGTTTCCTAGTTGCTAAAAACAAATACCATGGAGTGGATTGACTAAACAAGAATTTATTGGCACACAGATTTGAACCTCAAGTCCAAACTTGAGGTATCAGCAAGGCAATATTCTCTCCCTAAAGACTGTGGTGTTCTGAGGCTGGCTGCCAGTGATCTTTGGGTCTTTGGTCTTTCTGTCACATGGCAGCAACTTCTTTTTCTTTCAGGTTCTGTTGATTTTCCACCTTCTTTCCCTATGGCCTTCTTTATAAGGAAATAGGATTAAGACCCATCATGATTCAGCTGTCTATACTTTAACTGAAATAACATCTCCAAAGGTCCTATTTACAATGGGTATACACCCACAGAATGGATTAAGATTAAGAACATGCTTTTCTGGGGTACATAACTCCAAGCCACCACAGATGTCCTTGGACAAGTTGCTTAATTTTTCTTTGTTTTGTCCTCTTGTCTATAAAATTGTGGCAAAAATAATACTTACCTCACAGGGTTCTCACTGAGGATATAATGAGTTAACCCACATAAAGCATTTAGCAAATTACCTAGCACATATTGTGTCTAAAACTGTTGGCATTTATATAGCTTTAAGATTTCATAATAACTGCACATTTATGGATATGAGGAGTGAAGGGGAAGAATTTGAGTATTCCCCAGAATGTTAACAGTGATTATTTCCAGGTGATGAGACACACAGACACACATACTTTAATGACAAAACCCAGAGACACAGATACATAGATCAATCATGTTCCTTGTGATAGGGTTGCCAGATTTAGCAAACAAAAATACAGGATGCCCAGTTAATTTGAATTTCAGTAAACAACAAATAATTATTTAGCATAAGTTTGTCTCAAATTATAAGTCCCAGCAAATAAGTTGCCCAGCTGGGATTCAAACCTAAGAGGTGCAACTCTAGAGTATGAGGTAATGTCAAATATTGCATGGGACATACTTACATTAAATACTTCTTTGTTGTTTTTCTGAAATTAAAATCTAATTGGGTATACTTTTTTTTTAAAGATTTATTTTTTTTAATTTATTACATATCCACCCCCCCCCCTTCTGCTTGCTCTTGCTGTGTGTCCATTCTTCTGTGTTTTTCTATGTCTGCGTCTTGTCTCCCTCCGTCTTTGTGGCGACACACTGAGTCGGCCCTCCGTGGCAGCGGCTTGCTCCGTTCGTGGGTGGCTCCATTCCATTTTTACGGGCGGCTCCGCTCCATGTTTTGCGGGCAGCACTCCTCCATGTTTTTTGTGGGCAGCTTGGCTTCTGCGCTTCACAGGCGGCAGCTCCGCTTTTCACGGGTGACTTTGCCATGCCAGTGGGTCTCCGCCCTGCCTGTGGCGGCTTTTTGCCTTGCCCACGGTGGCTTTGCCCTGCCCACAGCGGCTTGCCTTTCTCAAGGCCGTCTGCCCGCTAGGAGAGGTCCCTGGGAACCAAACCCGGGGCCTCCCATGTGGTACCCCAGCGCGCTCTTATCCACTGAGCTATCTAGCCGGGTCCAGGTATACTGTTTTTAATCTGGCAACTCTATATTGAGGTTATAACTTTTAGCTCTGCTTACAGATTGTTGCTGATATAGCCCCCTTTTTCACCTGATCAAAATATCACCAATAGAATGAATTCTTCTCAAATCTTTTGTCCAGAGTTAGTA
>PVKH010040685.1:0-11034 GCA_004027955.1 Chaetophractus vellerosus | reverse complement strand
CCCCCCTTTTCTGCTTGCTCTTGCTGTGTGTTCATTTTTGTGTTCTTCTGTGTCTGCTTTTTGTCTCCCCCTGTTGGGGCAACGCACCATGTCAGCCTACCGCGTAGGCGGCTTGCCCCGCTCGCGGGCGGCTCTGTTCTGTTTCGCCGGCAGCTCTGTTCTGTTTCGCCGGCGACTTGCCCTGCCCACGGCAGCTTGCCCCATCAAGGTGGTCTGCCCGCTTGGAGAAGCCCCTGGGAACCGAACCCGGGGCCTCCTGTGTGGTGTACCGGTGCCCTATCCACTGGGCTACAGCCGGACCCTTGTATGTGTTTTTGACTCCTGGTATATTGCATGCTTTATTTTTGAAGACGTGAAAGAATGAGATGTTCTTCACATTAAGAGACTTTAAAAAGAGAATTTTTTGTGGCTTAAAAATTTATACTTTGTTTATGTTGCTGGTGGTGGTGGCTTGAAATCCCTTCTTTGGCCAAGAAATGCTCTTAAGGATGCAGTTTTCTCTCTTACTATTCATTGTAGGAGACAGTGGGGTGGGGTGGGGCGACAGTATTCTTTAAAGAAATGTTTTGGAACTTTCATTGACTGGTTCATAGTTTCCTAAATTCATATGCTAACTTGTTGTGGGTTGTCTTCTGTTTGCTTTAGCTATGCATGAAAGAGAAGAGAACATGTCTCTAAATTTCTTCTGAAATAGGAAAATGTCAAGCTTGAAGTTATCCTTTATTCTTCATTAAAATTAGAGAAAGAGAGAAAAGAAAAAAACAGTCCACCATCTAGCCTTTGCATTGTTAGGTGAGAAGCAGCTGCAACAGTTGAACAGGGTAGGAAGTATGTGCTTTGCTGCTCAGAATATGGATTGTTGCTATTTACTCCTGCTTTAGAGGAATAGAAAAAGTAAGCCAATTAATCTGATAAAAATTCATTTATTTCAGTGTAAGAGGGAAAGACGCACTATACCATCTGAAGCAAACAGGATGGAAGTTGAAGTTTAAGACTAGTGAATTAAGGCCATGATAAGAACTCCAGGGGCATATTATGAAAGGCTTTTCAAGCTAATGGTATGTGCCTGCATTAAGCATGGAAGACAGTTTCAGTGAGATTCCTTAAACCATATTGTAGTGTGAACATCCTTTTTGACCTTGTTAAGAAACAAAACAAAACAAAACAAAACGAGGGTGCTTTCTGTGGGTGATGTCATAGATTAGACGCACAAAAGAAAGTAGTAACCCTGGTCAGTTCTGAGGGACCTCCTTGCTATTTTAGTTTTTCTTCTCTAATCCAAGACTGACTTTCTTCTAGAGATTGGAGATACTAAACCAAACATCTTACATCTGAGAATGGAATTTTGTGGGTGGGTAAAGTTTTAGCTTCACCATTTACCACAACCACTTTGTGTGCACTGTATTAGCTGCATGTGAGTGAAATGGTCCTAACTGGATTAACCAAAGTGAAATAGTAAGAGAGAAGTGTTTACTACAAACTATTTCCAGGTTGGAAAATTCCCATAACTATTTTTAGGGTGGTTCAGGTTGGAGGAAGATTACAAATTAAAGAACACTATTTTAGTAGTGGGCCTGGGTTTTGGCATTGTCAGCTTGATAATTGCAGTTTTGGCAAGAGATTATTGATGGGTTTTGGTAATGAAGACCTCCTGAGGAAATTCTGAAGAAAAATGGAATGTATACCACTAAAGGGATGTGCAAATCTGAGGAAATGCTAAACCTTTCCATTTTTTGGGCTCCAGTTTCGTTTATACCTACAAAACAGGGAAAGCTGAAAAAATTTTTTTCTGGCCTTCATTTTTTCATATATACACATCCTCATTTCTAGCTAAAATTCTTGGGTGTGTGGGGGGAGGGAGAGAAAGTACACACCTTTTAAATGTGTGCCTTTCAGGTCTTGACCACTGTTCTTTTGGACCACATGTCAATCTGGTCATTAGGGTTTTTTTTCCCTTGTGGGGTGTATGTTTTTGTTTGTGTGACCATATATTTATCTCTTAGATGAGGGAAGTCGCAGATTTGGTGGCAGTTGGGGTCACTGTATGGTCAGGTTGGGTTTGTCTCTTGCATTTTTGAACTCTGTGGGTACTTAGCAGCTGTCCTAACTCAGTTGCAGTTTTGGGGACTCAAGCTGGTAATCTAGCCTGTTGAGACAGAGATCTACAAGGTCACAGAATCACCTTCGAAAGGATCTCCTTGGCTTGGATGCCATTCTGTATGATTGCTTTTAGGTGTTGGGCCTTTTGTTTTTTTCTTGGCCTCATAGTAACCTTCAGCTGAGGTGAATAAATGAATAACTAGGCTATGCTTTGCTGGCCATATGGGAAGGCAGGTGATCACTCCTTCCTGGCTCATTCAGCCCTCTGGGTTCTCAATATGTGTGTCCAGAGACTTGTTTCTAGTCACCTGGTAGTAATTCCTGCATCAGTAACAGGGAGATCAAGTGGGGAAGCTTTGCTGTTACTGACCAAAGAGATTCGTCTATTTCACTGATTCTAAGATACACTTGGTTCTCATATTACAAAATTTCTGAAAGACTTTTCATAGCCTGAGCAGAGTGAATCTGGTCATAGCTATGATCATATTGTCATCACTCACCCGAGTTATTGTTGGGTCTTCACTTATCTTGCTTAATTGTTTCAGATTCAGAAAGAATTGAGTTCAATGCCAAATCATAATGTAAAGTTATTTTGAGCACAGAAAGGCACAGAAAGAGAAGAGCAGAGTGTAAATTTGATGTTAGTGAAACAAGTATCTTGTGGGAGGCGTGACAGCAATTTCAAAATCTTTTCTTAAAGAACAACTACCGAGTTGTTCTGGGACCTAAATAGCAAAGGTGTCCCCCAAATAGTTATCTTAGGTCCACAGGGATTGCCTATTCCAAGGTATCTGAAGGCATAAGAAACTACCCACATCCTTGGACAAGAAGAAAAAAAAAATGTCAAAGCAAAAGGCTGGTGTCTTGCAGCAGGAGCGTTAAGGGGTTGGTCCATAGTTTATTGGCAGTTTTGTTTTAGTGGTATATAATGGCGAAGCTTATAATTGTTGACACCCTTCCCTCGGGTGCCTTTCTGGTCAAGAGGAGGATGAATGTTAAACATATGCGTTTATTGTTCTTACCTGTTATGAACAAAATTGTGCTTATCTCATTGAGCTAAGCATTGCTTAGAATCTGTGTGTGGTTCTGATCAGGGAAATGGGGTCTGAGGAAGGCTTTTCTGAGACTAATGGCCCTCTTCAGCTGATGTAAGTTAATTATGAGGAAAGAGCTCAACACCAAGGTTTTCCTCTCATTGATAGAGATAGCCAGCAGGTGGGGAAGTTAAACCCAAAGTCTAGGGTTCTTTTAAAAAGTCACAAATAGAAAATCTTCCTTTTAGGTGGCAGTGTAGTGCCATGGAGTGAGATTGTTCTAAAGAGCAGGACTTCTCATTCCTGGGTTTTCATCCCTACCACTCTCAGTAGAGTTCAAATGAGCCTTTCTGATCATTATTTAGGCTTTCTGGATTACATGTTCTTTAACTGGTGGTCTTTAGCAGAGTGCATGCACTTGTATGTGATATGTGTAGCTTTCTACTGCTAGATAAATAGGTACATTTATATCATGTAGGCCTTGTATATTGTAGCCACCTAATTGCAGCTTTTCTCTGGTGCCAGTCCTTTAACCTTGACTTGTGTATTTGCTGGGTTTTGTTTTGTTTTTCCCCTTGCGAAGTGATCACTTTCTGGGTTAAACGAATCTGGGGTAGTTATTCTAGGCTTCTGAAAAGTTGCTGTGTGGTCCATCTATGCTCCTGCTTTCGTGCAGCAGTATAATTTGGATGTTTTGGCATTCGTAGTCACCTCGTTTGGCAGGGAGATAGCCTGAGTCACTTTTCCCTGTTGCACTCTCCAGCTTTCCCCGCTCCTAGCTTCTCTCTGCCTGTCACATCACAAACCGGTCTGCAAACCGGTTTTGGTTGGAGACTTGATAAAAAGGAATGGATATATGTCCTTTTTAAAAGGAAAATTACTGTGCTGAATATGAGGCCACAAGGTATTTAAAATATACGTTGGTTTTTTCCCCTCTTTCTCTGTAATCTTCTTTCTTCTTTCTTTTTCCCAGAGATGTAGCAGAGAATACCAGCCATGGACACTAGCTCCTCACGGGATGTTGCCTGTGCCCCTTCTGCCTGAATTTCTTCTCTTTGTTTCTTGCATTCAGGTTAATTTATGGACATGTAATTCTTTATAACATCGAACATTAAAGACTGCTGTAACTCTGCATTCGGGCTTAGCCGGGATTCCTGTGAGACTGTTTGTAGGCTTTAACAAGTGAGAGCTCTCTGGGTTGCAAACAGGAAACTCTCTTTAGGGCCCCCTCCCTATCCACAACACTAATGTCACAGTGTCCTCTGCCTGCAGGTTGTTTCCCCGTAACAAATGCCCTGTCTTTGTAGGTGTTCACATCTAGATTCCTCAAGGAGGAGCCCTGCGATGGTGCCCACGACCTGGCTCTCCATTCCCCAATAGTGCAGTCAGTGGTGTGGGAGGCCAAGTCAGGGATACCCAGGAGGCTGCTCAGGGTTTCCCTTTCCCCGCCCTTGAGCCCCCACTTTCTCTCCCTTAACTGCTGTAAACATGAAGTTGTCTGTTAAGCGGTTTGCTTGGCTGTCGGGAACAGACAATGGACGGCGTGCTTCCAGCTGGCAGGGCAGGTGAAAGGTAGCACACACCTTTCAGACAGGATTGTAAGCCAGTGTTTATTGAATGTGCAAAGTTGAGTATGTTTTATGAATAGACATGCTACAGCACAACACAGTTTACTTGTTGTACGTGCAAATAAAACACTCAAACACACAGATTACAATTTCCATAGCACTTTGTCACTTTCGGGGATCCTGGGCTATATTGTGTAGGGTATGGAAAGAAATGTATTTGTTTTTTTTAAAAATATATATAACTTTTGAGATATTCATCACTAGTTCATTCCTTTTATGGCTGAATACCATTGCATTTTACGAGTATACTACATTTTGTCATCCGTTCATCTGCTAATGGACATGGGTCATTCCTACTTTTTGATGTACACTTGGGTAGTTTCTACTTTTGCTGTCAACATTTGTGTTTTGTGTGAACTCCTGTTTTCATTTCCCTTGGTTATATACCTAGTAATGGAATTCCTGGGTCATATGGTAATTCTCTAGATAACTTTTTGAGAAACTGCTGTGCTGTTTCCCACAGTGGCTGCACCATTTTAACATTTCACCAGCAGTATATGAAGGTTCCAATTTCTCTACCTCCTTGCCAGCACTTTTTATTTTCTTTTTGATTATAGCCATCATAGTGGGTATGTTGAAAATCGTTTTAATGGCATCGTCAATAATAAGTATACACATTTTAACTTCCTATTTGTCAAGGGGTGCATGATGTTTAGTATGGAATGTAAAAAATGACCCCCCCCCCCATAAACACGTACTTGGTTTTGGAAGAAATGTTCTTCATATAATTACATAAATGTGCACATTTTGCTAATGCCAAAAACAGGACCAAATTTGAGCTAATAGACCAAAGTTGTTTTCTTGATCTGATGTTTGGAACTCATTATTTCTGTTAAAACTGGAAGAATAAACCAAAAACAATGTAGTTACTTATAGGTGGATGGAAGGAACACGGTGGAGGGGACAGAGATGAAAACTATATTGCTCTTGTTTTGAAGATTTGACTTTGGAATGGTGACATATTAAAGGTGATTGCAAATAATTTGACGCTTCTCCCATCAAGTGGTGGGATCTGTTTCCTCCCTTTGAATCTGGGTGGGCTCCATGACCACTTTGACCAAGAGAATGCAGGAGGAAAATATTTTTTTTATAATTTACAAAGTTTTGTTTCTGGATGAGGCGGGGCTTCAGACTGCTGTTTAATGTAAGCCTTTTTTGCTCTGTGCAAAGCTAAAGTCTTGATCAGGAGAGCAAGAGAGAGGGGCTTCAGAGGGTCCTGAGATAGTGCTGGACCCTGACCACTAGGTTCTGCCTCCTGTTACCTTTATGTCCTGGAGCAAGCCGTCACCTCTCCTCCTCTTCGCTCATCAGCGAATTCTCTCTTGTAGGTCCCATAGAACGGTGCTCACAATAAATGCACCCATGACTGTATGCAGTGCTAACTTTTACAGTTATCAGTTTTCAGTGTTCTAGTGACAACTTTTTTTTTCAAATGTATCCAGTTTACAGATGGGTGAGGATTAAGGGAGCAATTGTGTAAGAATGTTTTTATGCTTCTCATTATTTTTCCTCTGCTTCCTGTCTTTAGTCGGAGGTCATCATTGAAATGATTTGATCAATATATCAGAATTTATGATTCCATTTCAAACTCTATCTCTGGGGGATACTGTGGTGATGGCAACTATTGAATGTGTTCACCTGAGAAGTTCTGGGAGACTTGCAAGTAGTTTTCAAGGAAAATTCTCTTTACATAATTTCATTGACTAAAAAAAAAAAATTCCTAGAAATTGGAATTGTGTCAATACCGCTTTAAACTAATGCTTCTTCACTGATGAACAAACCTTTGATTGGGAAATACTATATCAAATGGGAAACAATAAGAAACCCAGATTAATAAGACATTCATTCTTTGACATTCAAGCTGTAGGAAGTTTGTAGAGATTTTCAGAACTTTTTTTTTTTAAATGAGCCTATTAACCCTATTTGTACTGCAGAAAATGAATTGTCATTAGATCTTGTTTTTGTATTTTAGCAGTATACTGGCAAGTTACAGCCTCACTGCCCTCTGCAGATCAACAGACACCCCCTTCTCTGTTGTCTGAGCTGCTTCCAGATGTGTTTCCTTGTGTCTTACTGAGAAGCAGTTTCTACTCTCCTCCAAGTTTATTGCTGGCCATTTAATTTTGTTTATTATGTTTTTGTTGTGGTGGTTTTTCTTGTACTCTGTACTCTGACTCAGGAAGCCCATCTCCTTTTTCTATTTATGGTAATTACTAGAGAGCATTTTATTTTAGCCCTTGGGGGAGTGCCTGCTGTGTTCTTTGTGTGGGCATGTAAGTTAAAATTGGAAAGTTTTCTTTCAGGTCAAGGCTTTTGTAAAATGTCCTGAAAAGTTTGTCAAGCCTGTCCATTTTTTTTTCTTTGTCTTCTTTTTTCCTTAATTGTTTTGTATAGTAAAACCTCCCCCCCACCCCCATGTTTAAACGTTTTTCAGCATCAAATTTAAGGATCAAGTGGACTTCTCGTTACTGCCAAGATGGAGGAACAAAATTTTTCGTGGGTGTTGAATGGACCACGTCTTTGTTGCAGAGCTGCCTTGTCAACTGGGGAGAATGTTAGGAATAAAAAGAGGCCAGATAGACAGCTCATTCTCTCGATGCATTCTAGAGGTTAACTTACTTGGAAACAAAATTGGAACTGTTGAAGTGGGAAGGGGATTTCACAGAGTAGAGCTTGATGGCACAGCCTAGAATAATGAAGTCTTCTTCTGTGTCCTTTAGGGAATTTGGGAGCTGGAGGTATTTTGTACCAGCTTGGTTTTTTAGGTTAATGAGAGGAAAAACCCACAGCTTATAAAAGCCGTTTAAACCTCATTGTAAATTCAGCTCAACTGAGTTATTAGTTCCCAATGATGGGATGGATATTGGGTCAGAGATGAGCTGCCTTTAACCATCTCTCCCTCCTGACAGTAGGAGACCAATCACACCCTACTTTCCCCATACTTGTTCAAGACAGCAAGTTTGGCTTTATTCTTGGAAGATCAGAACTTACTTATCTCTGACTCATAGAGAGGCAGAGTTGATGCCTTGGAATCTTTGAGCTTTATTGTATTTTGATTCAGTTCCTAGAATCTAGTAGGTGTCAGTGAAAACTGCAAGTTACTCTCAATTCCTTTTTCTCCTGATTTCTATGGTCAAGGAAACAGTAACCATAGGAAGACATTGTGTGCTCTATTAAAAACAACACAAAAAAGAGCAGTAACCTGGTTTAATTAGTAACATGAGTTTCATTTAAAAAAAAAAAAACCAACAAAACAGCTTCATTCCCTAACATACTTACTAGGCTAAAGTATACCAGCCCTCATGCTCGAAATTAGGGAGTTGTTAGTACAGAGGTGATTTAAAAAAAAATATATCGATTTTATGGTACATACTAATAAAGTATACAGTTCATGTGTACAATCAGTAGTATTTGGTATAATCATAGTTGTGCATTAATCACGCCAGTTATTATTAGAGCATTATTTCAACAATAATAACAATAAACAAAAAAAACCCGAAAAACAAGAAAATTCTTCACCTCTCAATCAGTATAGAGATGATTTTAATGCAGAGAGATTCGAGGTGATTTCATGAAGGGAGGGTGTGAAGAGAGATGGGAGGTCCAAGTACTGAATTCTACAGTTTAAGAAAGTCCTGGCATCCACCCTGTGCCCCAGGCCAGTTAAACCAGAATGGGAGTGGGTTTTGTATTGTTTTTAAAGTTCCCCAGGTGATATCCAGTGCAGCCATGGTTAACCGCTGCTCTAGAGAAATGCTCATGCCTGAGCACAAATCACCTGGTGTCTCCATAAAGCTCAGAAGCTGACTCAGTAGGTCTAACAAGCTGCTAGAGCTTCTTGGTGTTGGTGGTTGGTGGACCAAACTTTAAGTCTCAAGGCATTAGACACTCTTTGACAGGAATATGAGGAGAAACCAGCAATGGGCATAACAAGCTGGGAGAAACATTGCTTTAGTTGTTGAAGGTTTACTGAAGAAAAACTTGAAATAGAAAGCACAGCATAGGTATGGAGTGTAGGACTCATAGGTGGGTAAAATAAAGATGTTTATAGTAGAAATTATTTTCTGTGTGTACTTCTCCAGGTTTAGGGTTTATTCTTGAATGAGGTTCCTTTGGCTTCTTTGCTACTGTGTTCTTTTTTCCCTGACACCTTTTCTGTCTGTAGGTTCAACCAGGAATTGGCATCCAGAGGTCATGGCTCTGGACCCTTTCTGGATTCACATGAGAGAAAACAGGTTGTGTTTTGTCTCACCTCTACACTTTGAATGTTGTATTTGGGACTGCATGGCTTTCAGTCTTGGTGTTGGCCTGCAGGGCGTCTCGGATCATAATTTGGCCATGTGTGAGCACAGGCCTCAAGGGTAAGTGTCTGCTAAGGTGCCCTGCCTCTCTAGGGTGGCTACTTCCATTTTTTCTTATTTGCCTAGTGCATTGTTTTCTTATTTGCTCTTATTGTCTTAAATACAAAAGAGTATATGAGAGAGTGGGGAGGAGAGGGAGAGAGAGTGACTGACTTTGCCTGGTTAGTAGAAAGTCCTAACCAGCAGCAATTGAGGAACTTGCCTTGTTGAGCAGTGGGTTTCTATGTCCTCTACTGCTCTATCATTGAAACTCCACTTCTTTTGAGTTAAGACTGTGATGTAGATGTTTAGAGAATGGCTCTGGAGTGTGGGAAGCCTTTTCTTGCTTTGATCTGCCTTGATTCACTCTATTTTAAAGCATCCTTTTCTTAAGATTGAAACTTTCTAGGGATAATGTTACTTTTGCAATTTGTTCAACCCTAACTTTTCCATAAATCAACTATGGTTTTCTGTCATTCAGTAAATTAGAGTCCCTAAATTTTGATTCTCATGCTCTAGGTTTGATTTTTAAACTACCAGCTATATCCAGGTTTCCAACCCTGAGACCTGATCTGAACTCAGGGTTATTTGACATCTCCACCAGGGCCTGTAATAGGCACATCTAAAACTAAATTCTTGGTTCCTCCCCTCTCTGCCCCAAAGTGCTTTCTTCAGTCTTCTGCTCTCAATAAAAGGCAGTTCCACTTATTTACATGAAAAGCTATCTTTGACGCCCCTTTCTCATATCAGCAATCTGTTGGTTCAGCCTTTTAAATCTCTCCAGAATTTAACCAGTTGTCAAGCATCTTGCTGCCGTCTTTGACCTCATCGCCTGCCTCCCCAATTGCTGCATTTCCCCTGCTTCCACACTTAACCCCCACCCCACCACCCAGAGTTTATTCTCACCACAGTGGCCATTGGGGTCTTTCAAACGAGTTTAAATAAAAGTCCCTTAGTTCTTTGCTCAGAACTGTCCAGTGGCTTCCCATATAGAGTAAACTTGCCACCTCCCCTCTTGGTTTTAGTCTTTCACACATATTGCCTGAAGTGTAAACAGCAGACCTCTGACTTCAGATATGTTCCACCTTGCTTATAACAAGTCTTTTTTTGTTTCTTTTATCATTGTCAAATGTCAAGATCGGAAGAATCATGACTTTGATTCTGGGCAGCCATATTTTCTTCCCTTACCTGCTTTGCTTCCAGATTGTATTTGCTCTGCCCATATGGCTTTGGGGAGCTTTGTCAGTCTATAGGTAAGCATGGATCTCTTCATTGATCTGACACATCATTCCAGCTTTTATACAGATACATAAATGCAGGAAATCTCATTCTGCGAGAAGGAAGAAATGCTAGAAATAGAAAATACCCAGTGTTGCAGTAACCAGCAAAGGCACAGGAATTGGTTTCCAGTTTTGTTTTGTTTGCTGAAATAATTGTGATCTTTGCAAACCATTGTGAAATACTGATAATCTTGTCATTAGACTAGGAACATTTTGATTGTTGGAAATAGATTGGTTTGAATAGAATTGAGATCTTGTGCTAAGGGTCATGGTCACATAAGTTCTTATATTCTATGCAATATAAAAGAGCCATGGATAAATATGGAAACAGCCATGGCAGTTAAATTGAGTATAATTGACTTATTTTTAGATACCAGAAGTATTGCTATATGAACAAAAGAATTGAGAAGGAATGCTTCAAGTCCACTCTTGATTGACTATTGTTAATTTTCAACACTTTGCCTGGTTTGTTTTGACCTGGGATGCAGAGATGAGAGCCTTTGCCTGTACCTGAGATGCTCACACCCTGTCAGTTAGGGTTGTTGGCAGTTGCCGGGGAACGAAAGCCTATAAGACAAGTGTAGCTGATCATAGAAGAGTCTTTGTGGGCCATGCTAAGAAATTTATATTTTTCGTTGTAGACATTGGGGAG
>PVKH010040684.1:0-11037 GCA_004027955.1 Chaetophractus vellerosus | reverse complement strand
GAGAAGGACAAGAGTATGTGTGGAGAGAGATTCATTCTTAAGCACAGGCAAAAAGGGAAGGGAGACCTTAAGTTGAAGTTCAGGCAGACACTGAGAAAACCCTTCTGGCAAACATCCCCTGCCACAGGTTAATGCTAAGGAAATTTGAAGCCTGTGGTGCACTGCATGTAACATAACAAAATAATAAAACACAAATCTTGCTTGAACACCTAACTAGATTGACTAGTTAATTCCTCATATTAAAAGTCTAGCCAAAGAATAGACATGCCCATTTCCAGGCAGAAGATCTATTTACTTGAGTCTCTGCCGGACTATATAAGGTGTCCAGCTTTCAACCAAAAGTTACAAGACATAAAAGGAAACAAGAATGAAAATACAGTGCTGAGGGACAAAGCAATCAACAGGAAAACATATGCATCAAATCAGATGTAAGAACTAAAAAAACAGGGAATTTTAAATAACAATAATTAATGTTAAAAGCTCTTGTTGATAAGGACATTGAACAGGAACACAAGGGGGTTTTCAGCAGAGAGTTAGTAACTATTAGAAATAACAGAATGGAAATAATAGAAATGAGAAACATGGACACAGAGATGAAGAATTCCTTTGATACCTTATTAATAGACTCAACATAGCCAATAAAAAAAACTAGTGAACATGAAGATAGGTCGATAAATTTCCCCTAAAATGACATGCAGAAGGAAAACAAGTATTGAAAAAAAAACAGAATAGAGCACGCAAGGGTTGTGGAGAAATATCAAATATTTTACCATGGATTTAGTCATTGGAATTTCTGAAGGAGAATATAGAGAGAATGATGTTGCAGAAATATTCAAAGAAATTCATGAAAGACACAAAACCACAAATTCAGGAAGCTCAGAGAACAGCAAGCAAAATAAATAGACACACTGTCTATATACATCATGTTCAATCTGTTTAAAACAGGAAATAATTTTGAAGGCAACTAAAGGGGTGGTCATACATTTCATGCAGAGGAGCAAAGATAAAAATTTTAGCAGACATCATCAGGTACTATGTAAACCAGAAGACAATGAAATAACAAATTTAAAGTGTGAAAAGAAATAAGAAAGTTGACTCCAAATTCTCTACACATAAAGCAGCATGAAATTATGTAATGATGGATTGCAATTGACCAAAGATTTATTTTGTAAACTCTATGCAAACCCCCCACAAAATTTGCAAAATAAATGAGATATAAACAATAAGCAAAGGAGGGAGATAAAATGCAGTTATAAAAACAATTAATCCAAAACAAAATCAAAAAGGAGTAATATAGGAAGAAGAGATGAACAAAGGAAAGATATTATCAATAGTCTATAATCTAACCATATCAACAATTATGCAAAATATAAACAGTCTAAACATCAATCAAAAGAAATTGTCAGATTGATGAAATAGCAAGTCTCAGTTATATACTTCCTTCAAGAAATCCACCTTAAACATAAAGTAGGTAGGTTAAATATATATACCATGGAAATACTAATCAAAATTAAGCTGAAGTGGGTATATTTATATCAGTAAAATAGACTTCAGAGCGAAGAATATTACCAAGGATAAAGAGGAGCACTTCATAAAAGGAGTAAATTCACCCAAAAGACATAAAAATCCTAAAGCCTAATGTAACTAACAACAGAGCTTCAAAATTTATGAAGTAAAAACTGATAGAAAAGAAAAAAACAGGCAAATCTATAGTTGCACTTTGACACTTCAACATTCCTCTTTCATTAATCAATCCAACAAATATACAGAAAATCAGCACAGATATAGACAACCTTATTATTGCTATCAAACAACTTGGCCTAATTGACTTATAGAACACTATACACAAAACCAGCAGAACACATTGTTTTCAAGACCACATGGGACATTCACCAAGATCAAGAATATTCTGAGCTGTAAAATAAACCTTAACAAATTTTAAAGTATTAAAATCATTCGAAGAATGTTCTCTTACCATGAAAATTACACTAACAATCAAAACAAAAAATAACTAGAAAATCACCCATATGTGTGAAATTTAACAGCACATTTCTAAATATCTCATAGATCAAAGAGGAAGACATAAGAAAAGTTAGAATATATTTTGAATTGAATAAAAAAGAAAACATATCAAACTGTGTGGGATGTAGTAAAGCAGAGCTTAGAGGGAAAATTATAGTATTAAATGTTTATTTTAGAAAACAAGAGAGGTCTCAAATCAATGATATAATTTCTATTTTAATAAATTAGAAAATAATGAAGAGCAAATTAAATTCAAAGCAGGGAAGCAAATGTGGTTCGAGTGATTGGGCTCCTGTCTACCATATAGGAGGTCCAGGGTTCGATTCCCAGGGCCTCCTAGTGAAAGGAAAGCTGGCCCACACAGCAAGTTGGCCCACGCATGAGTGTTGGCCTGAGCAGGAATGCTGACCCACACGGAGAGCTGGCACAGCAAGATGACACAACAAAAGAGACAATAAGAGATGCAACAGACCAAGGAGCTGAGATGGTGCAAGAGATTGGACACCTCTTTCCACTCCAGAAGGTCCCAGGATCAGTTCCCAGTGCCTCCTAAAGAGAAGACAAGCAGACACAGAAGAACACACAGAGAGCAGACAGTGAGCCCAAAACAATGGGGGTGGGGGGAAGGAATAAATAAATCTTTAAAAAAATTTTCAAAGCAAGCACAAAGGAAGAAAAGATAAGAGCAAAAAGTCAATGCAATTGAAAATAGTGAAATAATATAGAAAAACAATGAAACCAAAAGATAGGTCTTTGAAAAGATCCATAAAATCAATAAACCTCCAGCCTGATTTATAAAAGAATATAAAAGAAAAGACACAAATTACAAGAATCAGGAATGAAAGAAAAGACATCACTAAAGACCCATTTAGAATGAAAAATAAGAATGTTTTAGTTTTCTTTTGCTGGCATAACAAATTATTACTACAAATCTAACGATTTAAAACAACACCAATTTATTACCTCATAGTTCTGTAAATCAGTAGTCAAGGTAGGCTCAAGTGGGTTTTCTCCTTAGGATTCCAAAAGGCTGAACTCATAGTATGAGATGGGCTGGGCTCTTATCAGTAGGCACTAGGGAAAATCAGATTCCTGCTCATTCATGTTGTTGGCAGAATCCAGTTCCTTGCAATTGCAGCACTGAGGTCCTGTTCTCCAGGCTGTCTGTCATTGGGGTGGAATGGGGCTGCTATCTGCTCTTAGGGGCCATCCATATTTCTTCTCTCATGACTCCCTCCATCATCCAATCAGCAATAGTGCAGAGTCCTTCTCATGCTTTGAATCTTTCCGATTTCCTCTTCTGCTATTATTCAGAGATTAACTTTCATCCTTTAAAGGGTTCACCTAATTAGGTCTGTCCCACCAAGATAAATTCCTTATCTTAAATTCAACTACAGAGTCACCTTAATTACATCAGCAAAGTCCCTTTTGCCATGTAAGGTAACATAATCATGGGAATATGTCCTATCATATACATAGGGGAGGAAATTATACCAGGGCAAGTGTCACTGAAGGCCATTCTTAGAATTCTGCCTATCACAATAGGAATATTGTGATCAATTATAAGCTCATAAATTCCACAGCTTTGATGAAATGGACAAATTATTTAAAAGACAGGAAGTGTTAAAGATCACTGAAGATTGCATAGATAACCCAAACAGTCCTATATCTATTAAAGAAAACAGAATTCATAGTTTAAAAATGACCTAAAAAAAAACTTCTGACCCAGGTTGCTTTATTGGTATATCCTACCAAATATTTGAGAAAGAAACAATGCTGGTTCCACACAAGCTCTGACAGAATACAAATGAGGAGGGGCACTTTGGAACTCATTTGATGACACCAGTATTATTCATATTAACAAACCAGATAAAAACTTTACAAGAAAAGAAAACTACAGACAAAAACCCTCAACAAAATACTCGCAAATTGAATCCCACAATATAATGAAAGACTAATACATCTGAATGAACCAGGGATTTTCCTGAGAATAATGGCTGGTTCAATATTTTTAAAAATCAAGATACATAATTCACCTAAAATCAGACAAATAAAGAAAAACTTCATGATCATCTCAATAGATGTAGAGAAAAAATGCCAAAATTCAATATCCATTCTTCATAAAAACTCTCAGCAAACTAGGAAGAGAAGGGAATTTCCTCAATTTGAAGAAGGTCATTCACAAAATACCTAATGGGGAAAAACTCAGTCTTTACCCTAAGATCAGGAACAAGGCTCCCACTACCATGATTCAACATATTATTGGATTTCCTAGCTAATTCAACCAAACTAAACCAAGGAAAGTAAAAGAAGTGGCATACAAATAAGAAAGGAAGAAATAACTGTCTTTACTCTCGACAGCATATTCATCCAAATCCACAATCTATCAGAATCCACAAATATATCAGAACCAGTAAGTGAGTCTAACAAATTCAAAGGATACATAAATATACAAAATAATCAATCATGTTTCTATCCACTATCAATGAAAAGTTTGAGGCTGAGTTTTTTTTAGAGTTTCAGTTCATTATATTAGCTCCAAATATATAAAATATTTAGGTATAAATATGGCAATATATGTGCAGTCTTGTTATGCTAAAAATTAAAAATACTTATAAAAGAAGTCTAAGAAAACTGAAATCATGAATAGATATAGCATGATCATGGGATGGACAATTCAATATTTTAAAGATGTTAATTCTATTTAATGTATCTATTGGTGCAATATAATTCCAATCAAAAATCTTACTGATATTTTTAGTCAAAATCAATCAGCTGATTCAGCTGATTCTAAAATTTATATGAAAAATCAAAGGAATGATGAGTTTTAAAAATACAAAAAAATAAGACGTGGCAAAAGACTTTGGTGAGAAAGTACCTCTTATGGTACCTTGAGTTGGATGCTTTAGGGCTTTGTAACTGTAAGCTTTTACCCCAAATAAAAATGGATAAAAGCAAATAAATAAGCCTTTTTTTAAAATCATATTGCCTAGCTACAGTGGTAAAAAAAAAAAAAAAACAGCATGGTACTGGCATAAAGATAGACCTATAGAACAATAGAACCAAACTGATAGTTCAGAAACAGACCCTCACATCCATAGTCAATTGATTTTTGACAAGGCTGTCAAGCCTACCATTTGGGGCAGAACAGTTTATTCAATGGATGGTCCTGGGAGAACTGCATATTCATATCCAAAAGAAAGAAAGAGGACCCTTATCCCACATCTTATACAAAAATTAACTCACCATGGATCAAAGACCTAAATATAAAAGCTAGAACCATAAAGCTCCTAGAAGAAAATGTAGGAAAACATCTCCAAGACCTGGTGGTAGTTGGTGGATTCTTAAACCTTACAGCAAAAGCATGAGCAATGAAAGAAATCATGGATAAATGGGATCTCCTTAAACTTAAACACTTCTGTGACTCAAAGGACTTTGCCAAGAAGTTGAAAAAACATCCCACTCAATGGGAGAAAATATTTGGAAACCACATAACCAATAAGGTTTGATTTCCATGCTATTTAAGGATCATACAACTCAACAATAAAAGAGCAAGTAATCCAATTTAAAAATGGGCAAAATACTTAAATAGACATTCCTCCAAAGAGTAAATACAAATGGCTAAAAAGCACTTGAAAAAATGTTCAATGTCACTAGGTATTAGGGAAATGCAAATCAAAACTATGAGATATCACACCTCATAGAATGGCCATTACTGAAAAAACAGAAATCAATAAGTGCTGGAAGAGGATGTGGAGAAATAGGAACACCCTTCATTGTTGATGGGAATGTAAAATGGTGCAGCCTCTGAGGAAGACATTTTGGCAATTCCTTAGGAAGCTAAATATAGAACTGCCATATGATCCAGCAATCCCTCTGCTAGGAATATATCCAGAAGAACTGAAAACTGTGATGCAAACAAACATTTGCACACTGATGTTCATAGAGGCGTTATTCACAATTGCCAAAAGATGGAAACCACCCAAATATCCATCAAATGTGGGGTGTATACACACACACACACACACACTATGCTGCTGTAAGATGAAATACAACTGGGATATATATGATGACATGGGTGAACCTTGAAGACATTATGCTGAGTGAAATAAGTCAGACATAAAAGGACAAATATTGTAGGGTCTTATTAATACAAACTAAATACATAGAATAAGCACATGGAGTTAAAACATTGAGTTTAGGTTAATAGGAGATAAGATGAGGGCTGAAAAGGGCTGGTAATGCTTAAGGCATGTCCAATTTTTAATTCGCTTGACTGTAAAAGTCTGGAAATGGATAGAGTTGATATTAACAGATTATAGTGAATATAATCAACACAGCTGGTTTATAAATGGGATTGTGACTGAAAGGGATAGTCTAGGGTTGTAAATGTCAATTGAGAGAAAGCTAGAGAATAATCTAGGGACTAAATAACATAGTGAACACAGGGGTGGATAAGAATTGTGGTTAAAAGTAAAAATACAAAAATGTTCTTCTATGAAGTACAACTCATGTGCATCACCATTACAAGGTGGTAAGAATATGGAGATGCGTGGGGAAAATATAATTAATGTAAATGATGGATTACAATTAACAGCAATATTGTAATATTCTTTTATCAATATCAAAGAAGGCCATGTGTTAAAGATAGGGGGCATGAAAAAAATGTACCAAATGTACACTATAGACCATTGTTAGTGGTAATAGTCTGATGATGTTATCCCCAACAGTGTAATATGTTGGTGGAGGGGTGTTCTATAGGAATTCTGCACATTGTGTATAATTGTTTTTATATATGAAAGAAACAGTCTGATTCAGTTGGCCACACCTTAACTAACTATAACATCTTCAGAAGGCCTTATTTACAATGGTTTAAGGTTAAGAACATGTTTTTCCTGAGGTACATAATTCAGTCTGCCACAATCACTGAGCACCAGAATTTTTATTAGTTTTGTTATATTTTAGTATTATTTATATTAATTATGTTCATTGATTAGCTTTTTAACTTGTGTATCATTTCAAAACTACTTATTTTTATTTATAAATATAAGCTCCTCTCATAAAATATCTAAATTCCAAAAAGAAAAAAATTGTATGTAGATGGGAAGTGCATATTAGTTATGGAGGCTCCTTATTAAATAAAATTATCCAGAATATCTAAAATATCCTGTTCTTTCATAATATCAATTTTAAAAGTTTAGCTGTAAATAAATACATAGTTATAAGACTAGAGTTTTTAACTGTTTAGTTTGGCTTATGTAAGCACTAATTCTTTATCAGGCTTTGAACTCACCTGGGATTTGCTGTTTCTGTCAAGCCCAGAAGACAAGGGAAGGTGTAGCAGTAGGTATGGCACCAGCTAGCTGATCACAGACGCTAAGTGAGGCATTTACACCCTGACTGTAACACCAGACTCAGTTAAGTAGGGGGACTAAGTGGCCAGGTTGTTTGCATTTTCTTGCTTTTAGGATCTCTTAAACACTCTTAGATTTTAGTACAGAAGGCATTCAACTATTATACTATTCAACTATTTCGAAGTCATCATTGCCTCTGCCGTCCTGAAGAAGGCCAGAGATGTCGAAGGGGGGATAATCCTCAAAATTGGGAGCAGCAAGAATGCATAAAAATATATAATTTGAGAGTGATTGCAGGTGATGAGCTAATAAAGACAATCATGTCATGTTGTGTATTAATTAAAACAGATTTTTTAAATCCTTGTACTTATCCTATGGGCTTATCAATCTTAAGAATGCATCACATTTGGCAGACTGTCTGTGGAAGAAAATTAAGAAATATCTTAACAATGGACAAATGAAACCAAAAATAACTCAACCTGTATTATTCATGGAGCGGGAAATAAAATATGAGGTCTAGCATTCTATTTTTTTACTGTTTAGTTCTAATATTACTCCTCTGATTTCATCTTTGGAACTAATTGCTCCTTCCTGTCTGGTGCCTCAATGTCTTGTTTCTATATAGCTCTTATCAGGGAACACCCTTAAATTATTTTCCTATTTCTTCGTTACCGCAACTAATGAAAAGGAAACTATTCATTATTATTGATACTATTGTTTTTACTGTTAATTAATTTATTTTTTAAAACTTCCAATACCTGGGCCAGGAATTCATTTTAATGCCACTTTTTAAAAGTACTTTATTATTTTGAATGAGCATGTATATTATTCTGATAATACAAATATAATTTATTATATTTATGCAGATTTTAGCATATAGTATTATAATTATATAATTGTATTACAACAATTATATAATTATAATATATAGTAATATAATTATAATAATATTATGAAATTGGTGGTTACACAACATGCTTCTTTATCTGATAAAATAGAATATAAGATGAATGTGGAAAAAAATGCAATTTCAGAGAGCAATTTATTCAGTGGCCAGAGAGCAGAGATTTTTAGTAATCTAGCCTAGAGGAAACGAGGTAGAGATGAGCTTCTGGAGTCTAATCTAATGGCATAGATGACCAAAGCTGAACCTTAACAGAAATAAATTATTTGATTCCTTTCCCTAGTCAAACCCCAAGCCTATATGTTTCATAGCCATGAGCTTACAAGCAGGCTTCGAAACATAAAAAAAAAAAGATTCAGTAAAACATCAAAGAGCAATGTAGATCCTTAAAATGCTTTAATGACTGATCCAACTGGAGTAAGTAATGCTTTATGAAATAGTACCCACTAACAGACAGTCTGTGCAACACTTAAAACTCCAAGTCAGGGAACTGATATAGTTGGAAAAATTGGCAAATAACACTCAAATATGTGAAATTTCCATTTCCTTAGATTTGTCATTTCATATTCTGGAAACATTCTATGATCTTTCTACAACAGAGATGACTAGCAGTTCACCAAAAATATCTGCACTCCTTTCCATAGTATAGAGTAGTATGAGAACCAGTTGCCTAGCCAGGGAAAGGATAGCATAACCAAAAGATGGTAGAAGGCTGATTATCACATGGAGAAAAATCACCCACTAATCAGGAACTCCTGTATTAGATTGTTGCATGTGCAGAAAATTAAGCCTTTACTGGGGAAGAGTATGAAATCTCAAAGTTTGTTTATTACAGAGATTGGTTCCCTAACAAATATACATCTATGTATGAACCATTTCGTGAGGGCCTATGTGGCATTGTGGGCTTACTGAAATTTTGACATCCTTCAAGTCCCAGTTCATATGCTATATATTGTGATAAGCATTTTTTGTAATCTGAATTTCATGTATATTTCAATTGTTTATCATGTTCCAACATTGAACGAAAAGTTTAAGAGATTTTACATCAACCAATACTCTGTAATGGACTTCTTTGGGGATTGGCCCAGCTCACAATGCATCCTAACCCAGCCATATACACTCACATACCACTGAAGTAACCTTATCACAAGGTCCTATTTACAGTGGGTTCACACTCACAAGAATGGATGTAGATTGAGAACATGTTTACCTGGGGTATGTAACTCCAAGCCAACACAACACAGATGTACACAATGTTCTCTGTAACCCCTTAGAATTAGTCATCTAGAAGCCTCATATAGAACTTCTTGCCCTGGAAAAGTGAGGGAGTATATTTCTCACACGTTATTCAAACGTACTTCCTAAAGAGACTGGGATATCTCGGTATCTCTCTAGTGGTTAAGAGAATTTAATGGATCAAGTAGCAAAAATGAGCAAGAATAAAATATAAAGCTGACACAGATTGAGTAGACCATCACAATAAAACAAGGGTTGACTGACACAATAACACAAGAAGAAAATTAGGAACATGCCAAATAAGATGAGGGTCAGGAAAAAAGTCATTAGTGAGAATCATAATAGTTAAATCTTGCCATACAATAGTTTGATAGAGAAACTCCAATGAAGTTTGGTCAAAATATTATTTTGGATTCTTTATATTTTCTGGATAATCATAAATTTCAAACCAGTTTTAAAACAATACATGGACTAGAGTAACCATTGAATAAATGTTTGATAAGTGAATGGATTCATTGGAAAGGAGAAAATATGAGATGAGACTTTTGTGAAGTTTGTGTGTGAAAAGAAAGTGGTAGGTCTGACTCTAGAGGACAGAAATGAAGGAGTCAGGACTTATTTTTCGTGGGGATCTGAGAATTTTTAAAGGAAACAGGAAGGATCCACTAGAAAGACAGAAGTTGAAATTGAAGCAGGAAAAAAAGTGAACAGAGTAGATTGTGAGAAGGCAAGAGTTGATGGGAGGAAAACCAAGAAAAGGTTAACCTTAAGAAAAGGGAACTGCCTCTAAAGTAATAGAAGGGAAGAAAATGGGCAGATGGAATATGCCCGTGGGTTTAGTGTTTGTTATGGGGAAATGAAAGAATTCCTAATAGGTGGTAACTATTATCATTGGAAATTAGATATAAGTGAAGAGAGGGGTACAAGATTCTGAGTCAGAGGTTTCAGGATCCAAGAAAAGGCTTGAAGTAGGCATCATGGGGAATGGCAATATGAGTTTCAGTAGTATTGTTGGTCAGTGTCAACAACCAGGCTGTTTATGATTTTAAATGAAACTAATTTATCTTATTGTGTGGTTTTCTTTAACAATTCCCAACTTCTTAATGTAGACATAAAGAATTTCCCCAGAAGAATAGCACTGAGATTTTGCCAAAAAAAAATGGAACAAAAAGACAGATGATCAAGAAATTATATGGCCCGGCTAGATAGCTCAGTGGATAAAGAGCTCGCCGGTGTACCACATGGGAGGCCCTGGGTTCAGTTCCCGGGGACCTCTCCGAGCGGGCAGACGGCCTTGAGAAAGGAAAGCCACCGTGGGCGGGGCAGAGCCGCCATGGGCAAGGCAGAGGGCCACCACGGGCAGGGCGGAGCCCCCACAGGCATGGCAAAGTCACCCGTGAAAAGCGGAGCTGCCGCCTGTGAACTGCGGAAGCCGAGCAGCCCGCAAAAAACATGGAGGACTGCTGCCCGCAAAACATGGAGCGGAGCTGCCCGTGGGAATGGAATGGAGCCACCCTCGAA
>PVKH010040683.1:0-11034 GCA_004027955.1 Chaetophractus vellerosus | reverse complement strand
GGATGACGGCTATTCTGGGGAATGGAGAGAGCCTGCAGCTGCAAGCAGGATAATCTCTTTCATCATACCCATGGGATATAAGCCCCCTCTCAGTTGCTGGTGGAGGGGACATCACCATCCCAGGCTCCTCGGGATTGAGGGAAGAACTATGGACTAGAATGGACTTGTTGGTGTCCTGCTATAGACTTGTGATATATGCAATGGAAGAAATTGCAAAATTATGTGGAGCCAGGGTCACTGGATGCTTTTGGAGCATAGAGAGGGAAGGGTAATTGTAATGCAGGGATTTTTGGGACATGGGATTGGTCATGTGGGATGTTGCAATGGAGGATGTAGGCCATTTTGCATCATCATGTATCATGAGGAACTGTGTGGGAGAGAGGGTCGTCTACAGTCTGAACTGAGCTCTCCATAGTTTGATGTCAAAGCCCCAAATGTGTATATATATCACAGGCGTTATGCCACTCTGATGAGGTATGTGTATGTGGGTGGTTGTGGGAGCTGTAGGGGGGTGGCATATGGGTACTCCTGGAATTTATGTGTAAATTTATGTAATTAATGTATCCTAAAAATATGTATAGATATATAAAAAATTAAATAAAAAATATATATACTACAAAAAAAAGAAATATTCAAAAAAAAAAAAGAAATTTTTAATTCAGATAAACCTGCTTGGACATTCAAAATATCTGCGGAACAGTCTGCAAAGAGCAGTTTTAATCTCACTGTTCCACAGGCTATAGATGATGGATTTTATGAATGCAGGCACCATAGTGTAGAAGATGGTTGAGAGAAGACTACTGAGAGATGCCTTATTTTCAAGAGAACCAAAGGCAGCACTTAAACCAGAAAGTAAAAATAAAATAAGAATTGCCAAGTATGTGGTACACGTGGATAGGGCTTTCTTATTGGCTTCCATAGAATGCATCCTAAGCACCGTTGAAGATATATGGCTATAAGACTACACAAAAATGCAGAACATAGTAATAGAATACAAGCACTCAGAGCTAAGGCCGTAAACTCAGAAATCTGAACTTCTAAAGAGGAGTTCCTCAAAATTTGAGGGACATCACAGAAATATTGATGGATCACATTGGGCTCTGTGAAGGGAACCTGGAACATGACACCTGTGTGGATAGTAAAATGGATGAACCCACTTCCCCATGAGCTGTCAGCTTTCTGGGTGCACAGACATGGAATGACGATAAGCCCACAGTGCAGAAGGTGGCAAATGGCAACATAGCAATCATAGGACATCACCATAAGGAGGACTAACTCTGTGAATATAAAGAAGATAAACAGGAAGATCTGAGCAGCACATGCTGGAAGAGAAATCAATTTACTGCCTGTCAGAGAATTCACAATTATTTTGGGAACAGCAACTGAAATGCAGCAAAAGTCTATGTGGGATAAATTGCCTAGAAAAAAGTACATTGGACAGTGCAATTTTGAGTCTGTCACAATGACAGTAACAGGAAATTCCCAGTCAAGGCTACCATATAAATTACTAAGAATAGCAAACCTTGCAGGATTTGGAGCTCTTGTGAGGTTGAGTTATCCATGAGGAGGAATTCAGTGAATAGGTTGAGACTGTACATTTTTCATAATGTGTTGCCATTTCCCTGTAATCAAAATATTAAATAAGAATATACTAAAATAAAGTGGATATAATATACCTCATTAGCAAATAAAATTTCACTATTGGCATCCATATATGTCTCCTGAGAAATTCAGCCTAGAGGAAATGAACAAATGTCAATATTTTGAAATGAATGAATTCACATATTTTCCTTTTCACTTTCTTTTCTAACTGTGCACATATATGTTAATTTCAATATTTATAGGAACAGGTAATCTAAGATATCAAATTATTTAAAATGAAACCACGGCCTTTGTTATGAGTATTATTTACAGAATTTTGGTAAACTATCTTTTCAAACTCTGCCAGGAGACATCCAGTAATTATTTTCCAATTTTATTCATTAACAAATTTTAATTCCAGATATACACTGTGTAAGAGAGATTCTGTAGGTACCCTTTTGTTTGAGCACTGAACAGCTGTTCTCTTCATGTACCAGAGGACTAGGGTGATTGCTGGTATCTCTGAATCTTTGGCCTGTTGACTAAAAATTGGTTCTGTAACACAGTTAATGAATGGCTCTGAGATTCTTCTCAGAATGGATTTATTCTAAAAGACACCAGATGGATTACACCTCACCACTCTTTCTTGCTTCCATTGAGCCTTTTCATCCTTTGAGTACTTTCTGTAATCCTTTGCAGCCATGCCTCCCCAAAATAGAATCTATTGAGATGTAGTTTATTCCAGTTTTTCATTGCAGTCTATACCAGTACAATGATATACACTGTCTCTCAAGTTTACCCTCTCACCTGCACCCAATACGTCAGAAAAACACCCCACCTGATATTACTCTTCCTCAATGCATCCTTCCTTCAATCAGGCATGAATTCTGATATTTGATGAAGGGCTAATTTTCTTTCCAGATAGATTGCCCCTTGCTTTTCAAGATTTTGCAGAAATTTGCTTTTTCTAAATAACTATGGTCATCACAACTATTTTAATTGAGTTTATCTTGAAGCAGAACAAATCACAAAGAAATCCTATTCCAGTCTTAGTTATCCTTTTTATTCTAAGACCAATTATCTTGAGGGATGTCAATTGAGAATTATTTAATTTTATATTGGGAAAAACTAAATGGTGGTAAATAACTATAAAATGTTAGAAATATAAATTAATGTATAATATATAATTTTATATATTTATACTACTTATAGTCATATATTTTATTTTTATATTTCATCCATGTGTAATTTACTAAGTAGCATACAATTATTATGTGGAAAATAATTTAATGGTGTTTATTTACTCTCATTGATGTATTCATAAAAATTTATATGATTTTTAGAAAATATTTATGTAAATTATCTTACTATAATAATAATTTACAATGTGTATATTTCTTTCCTCAATTTTATGAGGAAGATAAATTTCTTTAGCAAAGATTTTATTAAATAGCAAAAACAATACTCAGCAATTCATTTGATATTATTTTCTTAAGGGATAGTTATTGGTCATAACCCCAATTCCAGATGATCTTTTAAAGTCCTTTTTCACACCACACATGCTTACTGATCCTTAGAAGTCTCATTCATATCCTCCATCTCTTCAGATTGAAACTTTCCACTTGGTCTGCAAAATTCTCAAGTTTCCCTAGGCTAAATTTACTACACATCTTCCATTTCAGAGTGACCATGATAGCCTTGGAAGTAAGAGAGAGAGAACTATTCCATGTTTACCCCTGCTCCTTATTACCTCAGGGATATATAGAAAATATTTACTTCACAAAATTTAAATATGGAAAAATGTGGGATACCTATTCCTCATCAATTGTTAAACACATGAAATACAAGAGCAAAATTAAAGACTATATAAAGCATTATTAGTGCTTAATTTTCTGTAAATAAATGTAAGAAATTGCTCATAGTGAAAACTTTACTGGCTGTCCCTGCAAATTCATTCATATTTGAAGAACTATTTTGCTTATGGGGATTGATTTCTATGAAATGTTATGATAACACACTGCTGCCTCTGAATTTCTTAGCTATCTTTAACAAACTAGTTAAAGTAATATTTAATACATAGTGCTTGCACTATTCAATTTCTTGATAATTTCTGTATAATTAAATTTTGGTATTTGGACTCTAGCCTATGTATCACATATATATTATCAGGTACAGTTTCAAAAACTGACCAACTATAATAAAGCCAGAATTAGAAATCTTCAGATTCTCTATGAGTAACAATTTATGATTTGGGGCAGAAAGAATTAAGTGTGCTAAGGATACTGGACATATCACAGCTATGTATGTGCATTTTTAATTAGCTGTTTGATGAAAATCATGAATTAAAGAATACAGATATACCTGAGAAATGAAACAATTTTATCTTCTGTAATATGAATTTTTCTTTTGCACAATTGCAGGGACTTTACAAAGTTCATGATCTTGCTTCATTCTTTCTGAATAAATTTCAAGCATTCACTTCTCTTGGAAATTCACATTTACCCATAATCATTGGAAAAATTGTGCTTCTAGATTCTTTATAAACAAGGTTATTATTTAGGATGAACAGGTATGTGTCATATTTCTCAGGAGGCCTGGGGAGCTGGTGATTTCACCATCTAGAGGAATCATTTTCTTTCAATTCCTGATTGATGAGGAATTTTTCCCTATACTCTTGAGATAAGTTAAATTTATAATAGTGCTTATTAGCAAAGATCTTTTTTGTTGTTAAATTCAACAACAGATAAGTATTCCCTACATTTCATTGTTACTGTTGGTTAGGATTTTCAATTTTATGTCACATGATAAATATAATTTTTTAACATTGTAATATATCCATAAAATCAGGCAGTTCCAATAAAACTATATTTTAATTGTTTAGAATACCATTATGGCATCAAAAAGTAAAACAGGAGTCCAGAGGCAAGATGGCATCAGTTTAGGTGCACAGTCACTGGCTCTGAAGCAGAGGATGGCTGCCTGGGGATGGGAGCCTGTCAGGGTGGTCTTTTCTGGGAGCCTGGGGGATGGAGATATTAGGTGCACTGGGCTGGAGGCAACTGGAGTGTGAGTTGGACTGTTCAACATAAAATCATGAGTTCTTTAATCCCCAACCAGAAACACAGGTGGCTAAACCCAGTTCTCTGGGAGAGGGGCTGGGCAGTCTGAATCCTCACCAGTAGACCTGTGAGGGGGGAATAAACCCTGAGAGTGGGAAGGTTCTGAGAAAGGGTGGAGAAGGGTTTCCTTTCTGTGGGTTTAGTCACCAGAACCCCCTAGCAGTTTACAGCAGTGAATTAGCCAGCTGGAAGTGGTGCTGGGCTGAGGGGAGAGGCTAATCTGATTAATTGTGGCACAGATGCAAGGCTCGGCAAAGGGTGGTCCCAACCATTTTACAGCTGAGTAACACAATCTCAGCTCCCCTGTGGGAATCAGGCAGAGGGAAGTAATAGATAAGTCTCCGCAAGCCTATTTGGGGTCCCATCACAGGAGGGGGTGGTCTAGAAGAGGAGTTCTTTAAGGACTCTTATTACATCAAAAAATAGAGAGAAATATATTGACTTGCTTTAATCACTAAATTCTGCCTCAAGGCCTGCAGAGAGAAGGCTGCAAGGCAATTGATTAATGAACACAGGCTGAGAGGCCCCACAAGGGCCCAAAAGGAAGGCTGTTTTCCTTAAGCTTTGACTGCATGCTTGTGTGTTTCTTAACCCTACTCTCTCCTCCTTGTTTTTTTTAAATCAAGTACTGATAGCTTTTTTCTTCTTTGCTGGTCTTCTTCATCCTTGACTTTCCATCCTCTGTGTATAGTGATTATGTCTACTAATACTATCTCCTCTCCTTCCTTCATCTTTCTACTTTCAGCTTTCTGTTGTGGTTCTTACATTCCACCTTTTTTCATTCACTCCTATCTATCTTGTCTATTCTTGTCTATTCTGTGCTTCTATCTTGTCTATTCTGTTCTCTTTTCTTTCTTTCTTTTTGTATTATCTTTTTTCTTTCAACCTATTCTTTATTAGTTTTCTCTCTCCTCATCATACTGGCCAGATAAAATATTCTATATATATTTCTCTATTTGATTCCCCATTCCATTGTAAGCACTTCTATTTTCCCCTTATCACTTTACACTGCCTACATGAGTTAAATATTCAATTTACTAAATCTGATACAGCCCCTCTTTGAACTTTTATCAATAGTACAATTATCCCTTTTCCTTTCTTACCCCTTTTGATTCCTCTGGCCCTAATCTTCTTCCTTCAAAGGAACATAGAAAAAAGCAAGGAAATACCACAAGGTATTTGAGAAAACTTAACAAACACACCAAACTACAAGCTAAATAAAACTCTACAGCAGAAAGAGAAGCTAATCAACATAATAAACCCATAAAGATAAATGACGACCAGAGGGCAACAAAAAATTACAGGCCTTATAGAGAAAATGGAAGACATGGACCACTCCAAAGGACAAACCAAAATTTAGGAAGACACACAGAATATAGAACAACTAATCAAGTTGTCCAACCAAATATCATGGACCAACTTCATGAAATGAAGGAACAGATTAAGGATATTAAGAAAACACTGGGAGCACATACTGAAGAAATTGTAAACATGCATAAAAAGATAATGGATATGAGGCTAATGAATAGCATAATACAAGAAATCAAAAAGACGACAGATTCACATAACACCAGATTTGAACAGTCATAAGAAAAAAATTAGTGATCTGAAAGACAGTACATCTGAAATCAAATATATAGTAGAAAAGATAGCTAAAAAGATAGAAAAAATCCAGCAGGGACTCAGTGATTTACCCAACAACACAAAACGCACAAAAATTGGCATTATAGGCATCCAAGAAGGAGAAGAGAAAGGAAAAGGAACAGAAGGAATTTTGAAGGAAATAATGGCTGAAAACTTCCCAACCCTAATCAGTAAGATGGATGTACATATGCAGAAAGCACAGCACACCCCAAACAGTATAAATCCCAAGAGGCCAACTCCAAGACATACACTTGTCAGAATGTCCAATGCTCAAGACAAAGAGAAAATACTCAAGGCAGCAAGAGAAAAGAGAACCATCACATACAAAAGAAGCACAATAAGAATAAGTGCTGAGTTCTCAGCTTAAACCATGGAGGCAAGAAGACAGTAGTATGACATAGTCAAGTTACAAAAAGAAAAAAAATTCCAACCACGAATTCTCTATCCAGCAAAGCTGACATTCATAAATGACAGAGAGTTCAAAATATTCACAGATAAACAGAAATTAAGGGAATATGCCAACAAGAAACCTGCACTTCAAGTAATGCTAAAAGAAGCTCTAAATGTTGAAAGGAAAAAACAGGAGAGAGAGAGTTGGAGGAGAGTGTAAGAACAACAATAATGACACAAAGAGAAACAAAAACTACATAAGACAAACATAAACCCAAAAAAATATGGCAGATTCATTGAGAGTAGTAACACTGAATGTTGATGGATTAAACTCACCAGTCAAGAAACACAGATAGTCAGAATGGATAAAGAAATATGACCCATCTATGTGTTGTTTACAAGAGACCCACCTTAGACCCAGGGATCCAAGTAGGATGAAAGTAAATGGCTGGAAAACAACTTTACAAGCAAATAATAACCAAAAAAGGGAAGGAGTAGCTATTCTAATATCGGACAAAATAGACTTTAAATGCACAACAATCATAACAGACAAGGATGGATGCTATATATTAGTAAAAGGGGTAATCTATCAAGAAGAGAGAACAATCATAAACATTTATGCAGTTAATCACGGTGCCTCTAAATATGTGAGGCAAACACTGGAAAAACTAAGTGGAGAAATAAATGCCTCCAAAATTGTAGTGGGGAATTTAATACACCATTATCACCATTAGACAGAACATCTAAATAGAGAATCAGTAAAGAAACAAAGAACCAGAATGATACATTAAAAGATCTGGACCTAATACACATATACAGAATGCTACACCCAAATAGAGTGGGATATACATTCTTATTCAGCACATTTGGATCATACTGCAAGATAGACAACATTCTAGGTCACAGAACAACTCTTTTTTTTTTAAAGATTTATTTATTTTATTACATATCTCCCCTTCCCCCCACTGCGGCGACACGCTGAGAGTGGTCACTGTGCAGGTGTGGCTTTCCCAGCTTGTGGGCGGTCTCTGCGTCCATTCACGGCCGGCGCTTGCTTCAGTTCGTGGGTGGCTGGCTGCGCTCTATCCACGGGCGACCTGCCCTGCCCATGGTGGCTCTTGACCTGTCCGTGGCAGCTTCTTGCCCTGCCCATGGCGGCTCTGGCCTGCCCATGGTGGCTTGCCATTCTCAAGGCGGTCTGCCCTCTAGGAGAGGTCCCAAGGAACTGAACCCGGGCCACCTATGTGGTATCCCAGCGCACTCTTTATCCACTGAGCTATCTAGCCGGGCCCAGAACAACCCTTAATGAGTTCAGAATGATTGAGATTATACAAAGTAATTTCTCTGACCACAATGGAATGAAATTGGAAATCACTAAGGGCCAGAGAACTAGATTAGGCATGAAGATATGGAAATTAAACAACACACTCTTGGACAAACAGTGAGCCAAGGAAGAAATCTCAATGGAAATCAGTAACTACCTCAAATCGAATGAAAATGACAAGACAACATATCAAAACCTTTGGGATGCAGCCAAAGCAGTACTGAGAGGGAAATTTATAGCTCTAAATGCATATATTGAAAAAGAGAAAGAGCTAAAATTGGAGTATTAACTGCACACCTTAAAGGATTGGAAAATCAACAACAAACTAAACCTAAAGGAAGCAGAACAAAAGAAATAAGAAAAATCAAAGCAGGGTTAAATGAAATAGAAAATAAGAAGGCTGTAGAAAAATAAACAAAACTGAAAGCTGGTTCTTTGAATAGGTCAATAAAATTGACAAACCCTGAGCCAGACTAAGAAAAAGAGAGAGCAAATGCAAATACACAAAATAAGGAATGAAGAGAAGGATATCTCTACTGACCCCACTGAAATAAAGAATATCATAAGAGGATACTTTGAAAAATTATATACTAACAAGAATGATAATTTAGAGGAAATGGACAAATTCCTAGAAACTCACGAGCAGCCTTCACTGATGAAAGAACAAATTGAAGAACTCAACAGTCCAATTACAAGTAAAGAGATAGACCCAGTCATCAAAAACCTCCAAACTAAGAAGAGCCCAGGACCAGACAGCTTCACAGCTGAATTCTACCAAACATTCCGGATAGAACTTACAGCAATCCTGTTTAAGCTCTTCCAAAAAATATAAATAGAAGGAACACTCCCTAACTCATTCTATGATGTAAACATTACCCTAATACCGAAGCCAAACAAAGATACCACAAGAAAGGAAAATTACAGACCAATCTCTCTAATGAACCTAGATTCTAAAATCCTCAGGAAAATACTTGCTAATCGCATTCAACAACATATCAAAAGCATTATACACCATGATGAAGTGGGTTTTATTGTAGGTATGCAAGGATGGTTCAACAAAAGAAAATCAATCAATGTAATACACCACATAAACAAATTGAAAGAAAAAATCACATCATCATCTCTATAGATGCAGAAAAAGCATTGGACAAAATATAGCACACTTTCCTGATAAAAACTCTGCAAAAGAGAGGAATAGAAGGAAACTTGCTCAACATGATAAAAGCTATATATGAAAAACACAAAGCTAACATCATCTTCAATGGGGAAATCCTAAGAGTCTTTCCTCTGAGTACAGGAACAAGACAAGGATGCCCAGTATCACCACTCTTACTTAACATTGTCCTAGAAGTACTTGCTCGAGCACTGATGCAAGAATATGATATAAAAGGCGTCCAAATTGGAAAGGAAGAAGTAAAAAAAAATTATTTGCAGATGACATTATCCTATACATAGAAAGCCCCGAGAAATCTACAACTAAGCTACTAAAACTTGTAAAGGAGTTCAGTGATGTTGTAGGCTATAAGATCAATGCAGAAAAATCAGTAGCATTTCTGTACACTAACAATGAACAATCTGAAGAGGAAATCAAGAAAAAAATACCATTTACAGTAGTAACACAAAGAATCAAATACCTAGGAATAAATTTAACTAAAGATTTAAAGGACTTATTTGCAGAAAACTACACAACAGTGTTGAAAGAAATCAAAGAAGACTTCAATAAATGGGAGAATATCCCCTGTTCATGGAGAGGAAGACTAAATATCATCAAGATGTCTATTCTACCAACACTAATCTACAGATTTAATGCAATCCCAATAAAAATGGACACTATATTTTTTAAGGAATTGGAAAAACTCACTACAAAATTTATTTGGAAAGATAACAAGCCCCAAATTGCAAAGACATATTGAAAAAGAAAAATGAAGTTGGAGGTATCACACTACCTGACTTCAAATCATACTACAAAGCTACAGTTGTGAAAACTGCATGGCATTGGCAATGGATAGCCACATTGACAAGTGGAATCGAATTGAGAATTCTGATATAGATCCTCACATATACAGTCACCTGATATTTGACAAGGCCACAAAGCCCACTCAGTGGGGAGAGAATGGCCTCTTCAACAACTGGTGCATGGAGAACTGGATATCCATATGCAAGATAATGAGAGAGGAACACCATCTCACACCCTATATGGAAATTAACTCAAGGTGGATCAAAGATCTAAATATAAAAGCCAAGACCATAAAAACCCCAAATAGAGGGCCTTCAGAGGGCTTTGTAGATATCCAGGTCCTATATCAGGGCAGATAGTGCCAGAGTTTGGTGCTTTACCAGTAGACCCTAATTTGGAACCTTTGCTCCTGAGAGTGACAGAGACTGACCAAAGTATGTCTTCACTGCTCATGGTCCATTGGTCTCTTCTATTCAAACCTATATTTGATGCCAGAGTTTTAGGTGTACTTCCAGAGATCAGAGACTATGGGCTGTCCATGTGCCACCTGGGTCCAGAGGATCTGTGGACCTGCAACTCCTACTCTACAACTCAATGGACTCACCCAGGACACCTAGTGGGGAGATGATAATGGACGATGGCTATCCTGGGGAATGGAGAGAGCCTACAGCTGCAGGCAGGATAATCTCTTCCATCATATCCATGGGATATAAGCCCCATCTCACTTGGTGGTGGAGGGGCATCACCATCCTAGACTCCTCGATATTGGGGGAAGAGCTTTGGACTAGAGTGGACTTGTTGGTGTCCTGTTATAGACTTGTGTTTTGGTCAGCCACAGGCGTGCCTTTTGAAATATACCAAAGATTGGTCGGTCTTTATAAAGGGTATTTATTTGGGGTAGAAGCTTACAGTTACCAGGCCACAAAGCATAAATTTCTTCCCATACCAGAGTCCACGTGTTGGAGGAAGATGGCTGCCGACGTCTCCAGGGTTCAGGCTTTCAGGTTCCTCTGTTCCCG
>PVKH010040682.1:0-11032 GCA_004027955.1 Chaetophractus vellerosus | reverse complement strand
AGCCAGCCAAATTTACTAATCAGTAGCTGAAGTTGGTGCCCAACCGTCTCTTCCTCCCCCATTTTTGGGAAATGGAGCTTCCAATTCCCGCCATGGAATATCTCCCAGGGCGACTTGTGCCACCAGTGGAGTATGGGCACCTGTCTCAGCGGTGTGGAGTGCTCTACTCACGAATCTTCTCTGCAGATGGGCCATCTCCTCCTTCTATTCAAGGATGTTGCAGGATGCTCTTCTGGAGCCCCCAAACAGGTGCTTTAGATAGCTGAGTGATTACTAACTGCCCTGTAGCATGAAGTGACTCTTGGAGCTCCTTACTCTGCCGCCATCTTGCTGGTTCTATTGTCCTCTATTTTTTGAAAGAGTTAGAATTGGTATTATTTCTTTCTTAAATGTTTGATAGGATTTACCAGTGCAATTATTACTCCTGTCTGCTGCAGTTGTTTCAGATGTACATTCTCCCCAAGTTTTTGGTTGCTTTCAGATATTTTCCCGGGCCTTTAAATTATTTGTTGTATTTTATCCAGTATTATAATTGTTTACTGTAAGGGGTTCATGTGCTCACTTCACTTTTGCCTTTTTCAGAAGTGGGCTTCATATTTTGTAACTTGATATTTGGAAATTACTTCAAAATTACTGAAAGTCTGCAAAAACAAAAACAGTACAGAGAAATCTGCATATCCTTTACGCATATTCACCTATTAATATTTCACCCAATTTACTTTATCGTTTGCTCTTGTGTTTTCTTGTACACATATTCCCCTTCCCTTCCTCCTCTCCCTCTCAATATTTATCAATATATGTGTGTGTGTGTGTGTATTCATATATGGGTGGGTGTTAAATTTTTTTCTGTGGATTTTCTAACAATGGAGCAATTCTCTTATATAACAACAGTAATCACCCTCTGTAAAGTTGATACAATAATTTTATCTAATATCTACCATTCATACTAAAAACTTGTCAATATAGTTTTCTTCTCCTCTAAAAAATATGATCCAGTTCAGGCTCAGGCAGTGCATTTGCATGTCTTGTCTATATAATATCTTTAATATAGATGATTTCAATAACCTTTCTTTTTTCTAATGACATTGACATATTAGAAGAATACTACAGCCCCCTTTTTTATCAGCTTCATTGAGGTCTAATATACTCATTTTAAGAGTATAATTCAATTATTTTTAGTAAATTTATAGAGTTGTATGATCCTCTCTATCCAACTTTAGAGCATTTCCATCACTCGAAAAATTTCCCTTGTATCCATTTGCATTCAACCACCTCTCCCATCCCAGCCCATGAAACCATTGATCTGCTTACTGACCCTGGATATTTGGTGTTCTTGGACATTTCATATAAATGGCATCCTAAAATATATAGTCTTTCGCATCTGGCTTTTTTCACTTAGCCTCATATTTTTGAGGTTCATTCATTTTGTGGCATATTTTAGTTTGCTAGGCTGCCAAAAGCAGATACCATAAAATGAGTTGGCTTTTATTTTTTTTATTTTTATTTATTTATTTTTTTGGTTACATATCCCCCCCCCCACCCCCGCCTTTCTGCTTGCTCTTGCTGTGTGTCCATTCTTCTGTGTTTTTCTATGTCTGCTTCTTGTCTCCCTTTGCGGCAACATGCCAAGTCGGCCCTCCGCGGAGGCGGCTTGCTCCGTTCGTGGGTGGCTCCATTCCGTTTTCACGGCTGGCTCTGCTCCATGTTTCGTGGGCAGCAGTGCTCCGTGTTTTGCGGGCTGCCCGGCTTCCGGGCTTTGCAGGCGGCAGGTCCGTGTTTCACGGGTGACTTTGCCATGCCCGTGGGGGCTCCGCCCTGCCCGTGGCGGCTTTTTGCCTTGCCCATGGCAGCTTTGCCCTGCTCACGGCGGCTTGCCTTTCTCAAGGCCATCTGCCACTCAGAGAGGCTCCCGGGAACTGAACCCGGGGCCTCCCATGTGGTATACCAGCGCTCTTATTCACTGAGCTATCTAGCCGGCCCCTGAGTTGGCTTTTAACAATGGGAGTCTATTCACTTACAATTTTAGGCCGTGAGAATGTCCAAATCAAGGCATCATCAAGACAATGCTTTCTTCCTGAAGACTTGCTGCCAGCAATCCTCAGGTCCTCTCCCACATGGCAAAGCACGTGGTGGTGTCTGCTCATCTCTCCGTTCTCTTCTGGGTTTTGTTGCTTTCAGCTTCTTGCTTCTGTGGCTCTCTCTTTGTATGAATTTCATTCTCTTATAAAGGACTCCAGTAAGAAGATGAAAACCCACCCTGAATGAGGTGGGCCACATCTTAAGTTAAGATCCTGCTCACCAAAAAGATCCTGCTTAAAATGGGTCTACACCTACAGGAATGGATTAACTTTAAGAACATACTTTTCTTGGGTATGTACAGCTTCAAACCACCACACAGCATATATCAGTAATTCATTCCTTTTTATTGCTGTATAGTATTTCATTATTTATATATAAACAAATTGTTTATCCATTTACCAGTTGATGGGCATTTGGATTGTTGTCTACTATTTTGCTCTTATGAATAATACTGCTATGAACATTCATGTACCAGGCTAGTTGACAGTTTTCATTTCTTTTAGGTAGATAACCAGAAATGGATAACTGGGTTGGATAGTATGTTCATGTGTAACAAAAAATTTTAAGAAATTGCCAAACTATTTTACAAAGTAGCTGTACTATATTACACTACTAATATAAATGTATTAGGGTTCCAGTTTCTCCACGTCATTGTGAAAACTTGGTGTTGTCTCTAATTTTGATTATAGGCATTCTAGTTGGTGTGTAGTGGTATCTCATTGTGTTTTTTTTTCTATGCAAGTTGTCATATCACTAGTTTATTCCTCTTTTTTTTTTTAATTAGAGAAGTTATGGGCTTAGAGAACAATCATGAATAAAATACAAAATTCCCATATACTACCACCTTATTATTTTTTGTTACTGATGCAATGTCTTTACTAGAAATTGGTTTAAGATCTTCTATTTCTTCTTGAGTCAGTGTAGATAATTTGTGTTTCTAAGAATTTGTTCATTTCATCTAGTTTATCTTATTTATTGGCATACAGTTGTTCATACTATTCTCTTATAGTCCTTTTTACTTCAGCAGATTTGGTGGTTATGTCATTTCTGATTTTTGTTATTTTCATCCTCTCTCTTTTTTCCTTCATCAGTCTTGCTAAAGGTTTGTCAATTTTATTGATATTTTCAAAGAACCAACTTTTGGTTTTGTTGATTCTATTTTTTTGCTTTATTTATCTCTGCTGTAATCTTTCTTATTTTCTTCCTTCTGCTTGCTTTGGGTTTAGTTTGCTCTTTTTTTCCTAGTTCTTCCAGTTTGGAGGTTAGGTCTCTGATTTGAAGTCTTTCTTCTTTTTTAATGTAAGCATTTAGAGCTATAAATAAACTGCCTTTGCTGCATACCATAGGTTTTGGTATGTTGTATTTTCATTTTCATTTGGCTCAAGATATTTCATAATTCTTTTGTGATTTCCTCTTTAACCTACTGGTTATTAAGAGTATGTTGTTTCCACATATTTGTGAATTTTCCATTTTTCCCTGTTATTGATTCCTAGCTTTATTCCATTGTGTTTGGAGAAGATACATTAAAGAGAATAAATTCAATATTTCTAAATTTTTGAGACTTGTTTTGTGACCTAAGGTAGTGTCTGCCTTGGAGAATGATTCATGTGTATTCAAGAAGAATATGCATTCTTTGTTGTTGGGTGAAGTGCTCCATATATACGTCTATTAGGCTTAGTTTGTTTAGAGTATCATTCAAGTTGTTTATTTCCTTATTGAGCTTCTGACTAGATGTTTTATCCATTATTGAAAGTGCTGTATTAAAGTCTCCTACTATTAATGTAGAAACACTATTTTCCCCCTTCTAATCTATCAGTATTTGCTTCATATATTTGGGGCACTGCCCTTAGGTGCATATTTAACTGCTAAAGCTTCTTGTTGAATTGACCCTTTTATCAGTATATAGTGACCATTTTTGTTCCTCATACCTGTTTTTGACTTAGTCTATTTATTTGATATTAGTATAGCTACCCCAGCTCTCTTTTGGTTACTACTTGCATGGTATATATTTTTTCCATCCTTTCACTTTCAACCTGCTTGTGTCTTTGAATTCAAGGTGCATCTCTTACAGATAGCATATAGTTGGGTCATGCTTTTTTTCTTTTTTATCAATTCTGCCACTCTGCCTTTTGCTTGGTGAGTTTAATCCATTTACATTTAAAGTCACTACTTCTGCCATTTTGTTGTTTAGTCTTTGTAAGTCTTATGCCTTTTTTATCTCTCAATGCCTATTTTTATATTTATTTGATTTTTTGCATTGTACCTTATTGAGTGCCTTCTCTTTTCTATCTGTATATATTTTTCATATAATTTCCTTGTGGTTACCATGGGATTAAAATTTAACATCCTAAATATATTAACAATCATATTTAGTTTGATATCAACTTGACTTTAATAGTATACACATATACTTTTCCTATATCCCTCCATTCCTCTACCTTTTTCTGTACTTGTTACCACTTATATTTTTGTACATTGTATGTCCAAAACCATAGATTTATTGTTAGTGATTTTCATTTGGCTTTTAGCACCTATAGGAAGAAGTGGAGTTACATAGAAAACAATGCAATATGGTGATACTGACATTTATAATTACACAAATGGTTACCTTTACCTGGGAATATTCTTTATTCTGCTTTGAACCACTGTTTAGTGTCTTTTCCTTTCAGTAACTCCCTTTAGCATTGCTTGTAGAGCAGGTCTAGTGGTAATGACTCCCTCAGCTTTTGTTTATCTTGGAATGTTACAATCTCTCCCTCATTTTTGAAGGAAAGTCCCACCAGATAGAAAATTCTTGATGGACAGTTGTTTTCTTTCAGCATTTAAAGTATTTCAATGCACTGACTTCTTGCCTCCCTGGTTTCTGATGAGAAACAGACACTCAATCTAATTGGGACTCCCTTGTACATAACATGTTGCATTTCTCTTGCAGCTTTCAGAACTCTCTCCTTGTCCTTCGCTTTCCACAGTGTGCTCAATATATGCTGGGGTATATTTTTCTTCATGTTTATCCTGTTTGACGTTCTCCTGGCTTCTTAGATATGCACATTCATGTCTTTTGCTAAGACTGGGAACTTCTCTGTCACTATTTCTTTGACTATTCCTTCTGCCCCTTTCTTTCTTTTCCTTCTGGGGTTCCCATAATGCATATATTGGTACACTTGATGGTGTCCCAGAGATGTCTTAGGTTACTTTTGCTTTTTACAATTATTTTTTTTTCTGCTTCTCAGCCTGACTCATTTCAATTGTCTTGTCTTTCTGTTTGCTGATTCTTTCTTCTGCCAGCTCCAATCTGCTTTTGAAACCCTCCTGGCAATTTTGAATTTCACTTATTGTGGTCTTTGACTCCAGTAGTTCTGCCTGGCTCCTTTTTAAAATTTCTATCTCTTTACTGAGAGTCTCATATTGCTTATTCATTCTTTTCCTGATATCATTTAGTTCTTTCTCTGTATTTTCCTTCATTTCCTTGGACATTTTTTTTTAAAAGTGTGTGTTTGGTATGTCTACATTCTAGTGTTCTTTGTCCATGTTTTCTGGATTTTTATCCTCTTCCTTTGGATGGGCCATCATTTCTTATTTCTCTGTTTCTTATACTCTTTGTTTGCATACTGTACATTTTAATATTTTAAAATGTTAACTCTGGGATTTATTCCCTGTGACGTCTGTTTCTTGATTTTGTTACCAGCTGGTGAGAGGACAGTTTCTTGAGTTTCAGCCCTCCTATGAGGAACATCTGCCCAAGGCAAATGCAGACTGAAGGTCCTCCCTGTCTTTTCTGGGCCTGTGTCTTGTCCTGGGCTTTGCTTGTTAGTCGTTTTGGAGATCTCCTGTTTACAAGAGTTTGAATGCTTCCTCTACTTCCCAGGATACAGACCTCCCTCTCTCAGGTGTTTAAAGCAAGTTAGCTTTTTCCCCAGGCTGTCCTCCTTTATAGTCTTTTATACTCCTTTCCTTCTCTCAAGCTGCTTTCACCTGGGGGGCAAATTCTGGGAGCGGGGCACACCAGGGAGGAGTTTCCCAAGTCAGTCTTTCCCAGCCAAAACAGGGCCAGGGACCCATGAATGGGGTGCAGATTGGCTCGAAACTCCCCCAGACAGGGGATCAGGAAGGTCACCAGGAGCTTCTTGCATGGATCCCCAGGGCTGAGCTTTCTTTTTTTTTTTTTTTTAATGTTTTTTAAATTTATTATATATTCCCCCCCTTTTTGCTTGTTCTTGCTGTGATCATTTTTCTCTCCGTTCCTCAGTGTCTGCTTGTCTCCCCCTGCTGGGGCGAAATGCCGAGTCAGCTCACTGGCGCAGCGGCCCGCCTGCTCATGGGGGCTCGCCCTTGCTCGCAGGGGCTTGCCTTTTTGCCCGCCCGTGGAGGCTTGCCTTTGCCCGCGGCGGCATGCCCCGCCTACATTGGCTTGCCTTCTCGAGGTGGTCCGCCTTGTTCGAGGAGGCCCGGGGACTGAACCCTGGGCCTCCCATGTGGTAAACCGGCACCCTACCAACTGGGCTATACAGCTGGCACCCAGAGAGCTGAGCTTTCTTGACCTGCCTAGTAAATGACAGCCCTTCAACTAACTGTCCCCTGTAATCCTGAGGAACCAGAGAGTTTTAAAGTCTCCTCCCCACTGCCTTTGTCCAGGGCAGGGTTGGAATAATGGCTGCCCTCAGAGCTGGATCCCCAGTGATTCGAAGTTGATAATCAACAGCCATGATCAGTGATTGGCTGTGCCCACCACTGGTCTTGGGGGAGAGGATTTTTATGTCCCTTTCTGTCACCAGAAGCTAGCCAGGAGCTGGACCCCACAGTAGCCTGCTGTGAAAATGGGGGGATGTGTGCTTGTAACCGCTCCATGGAGAGAACAATTTACTGGTCTTTATCATAACCTACCAGCTTCTTCCTCCTACTCTTCCTAAGATACTATACAGTTTTCTTCTGGCCCCCAAAGGTTCAAGATAGTTGTTTCAGACAGTTCCTGCCTGTTTAATAGTTGTTCTGATGGAAGGACTGAATTCTGGAGCTTCCTACTCTGCTATCTTCCCACAATCCTCTCCCTCATTGTGGTTTTCCTTTGCATTTTCCTGTTGGGTAATGATGTTATCTTGTTAAATGCTTATTAACCATTTATATATATTATTCTCCTTCTCTTCCTTATTCTACTCCTCCTATTCTCTTCTGTTATTCTGGAGAATTTGCATGTTCACTAGGAAAGAATATGCATTCTGCAGTCATTGGATGAAGTGTTCTCTACATTTTAATTTGGTCAAATTTGTTGATAGTGTTATTCAAGTTGGTTGATAGTGCTATTCAAGTCTTTTATATTCCTGGTGATTTTCTGTCTAGGTTTTCTATCATCTGTTAAGAATGGAATATTGAAATTTCCAGTTGTTGTATTACCTATTTCTTCTTTCAGTTTCATAAGTTTTTGCTTCATGTATTTTGGGGGCTCTATTTTTAGTTGTGTATACTTTGATAATTGTAGCATCTTCCTGATATATTGCCCCTTTTTTCCTTATGAAATGTCCCTTTTTGTCTCTAATACTCCTTGTCTTGACATCTATTTTGTCTAATATTACTATAGGTATTCCAGTTCTCTTGTGGTTATTGTTTGCATGGCATATCTCTTTCTATCCTTTTACTTTAAATGTATTTGTGTTTTTGGATCCAATATGTTTCTATTGTAAACAGTCCATTGTCGGTTGGATTTTGACTTTTCAATCCAGTCTGACAATTTTTGCCTTTTGATTGTTCAGTTCATTCATATTTAATGTAATTATTGATATGGTTGGCTTTAAGCCTGCCATTTTGCTATTTGTTTGTACGTCTCCTATCTTTTTATTCCTTTGTCCTCCTCTACTGCCTTGTTTTGATTGATGGATATATAAGTTTACCTTTAATTCCTCTCAATTTTTTAATGTTAAGTTATTCCTTAATGATGCTTTATGAATTAGAATATGCATCTTAATTTATCACAGTCTACTGCCCTTTAATACTAACTTAATGCCAGTAAAAACTGGTGCATATTATAAAGCTAACAATTTTTGTAATAGCAATTGCTTTTTACAGTCTTCAAGGGAAATTAAGAGAAAAAAGAAAAATACATTTATATAACGTTTTATATTTACTCACATATTTATCATTATCGGTATTCTTCACTTCATCCTATGGATTTGAGTTAGTGTTTGGTGTCATTTTTTTTCAGCCTCAAGGACTTACTTTAGTATTTCTTGTAAGACATCTTTGCTAGCAGATAACCATACTTGTTAATCTGGGAAAGTAAATTTTAATTTTGAAGGCTAGTTTTGTAAGAATAGAATTCTTCGTTAATAGTTTTTTTTTTTCCTCTTCCAGCCCTTTGAATATGATATTCTACAATCTTCTGGCCTCCATTATCTCTGATGAGAAGTCAGCATTAATTATAGTGTTTTTCCTTCTGTACATGTTGAGTTGTTTTTCTGCTGCTGCTTTCAAGATTTTTTTCTTTGCCTTTTTTTCCCTAACAGTTTAACTATGATGTTCTAGTAGGGATGTCTTTATGTTTATCTTGCTTGGGGTTTGTTGAGCTTGTTGTATCTGTAGATTGTTTTTCATACAATTTAGGAAGTTTTGGCCATTATTTCTCCAGATTTTTTCCTGCTCTTTTCTTTCTTGTCTTCTCCTTACTGAGTTTCCATTACACATAGGTTGGATTGCCTGATGGTCCCCCAAGTGTCTGTGGCTCTGTTTGTTCTCGTTCAATCTTTTTTTCACTCTGCCATTTAGTTTGGGTAATTCTGTTTATCTATATCTAAGTTCACTGGCTCTGTAGCAAACTTAACTGTGCTGTTGTATCTCTCAAGTAACTTTGTAATTTCAGTTATTTTACTTTTTAATTCCAGACTTTCCTTTTTTTTTTTAATAGTTTTTGTTCCTTATTGAAATTTTCTATTAAGTCTCTATTATCAAAATTGCCTTTAATGTTTAAACATTGTTTCCTTTAGTTCTTTGAATATATAATATCAGCTTTGAAGTCTTTTTTTCCCCCTAAATCATCATCTGGGATTACTCACACAGTTTCTTTTGACTGCAATTTTTTTTCCTGAGAATGGGTCACTCTTTCCTGTTCTTTGATAACTGGACATTTTAGGTATTATATTGTAGCATCTCTGGTTTCTGATTATATTTCCTGCCTAATGATAGCTGTGAGTGCTCTTTATTTGTAACTTTTTTGGACTAAATCTGTAGAATATGTCTCCTATATGGAGATGATGTTTCTGTTCAGTTTTTTATTTCATTTTTGTGTTTATTTTTATTTTTTATTTTTTTTAAGGTTTTAAAAAATTTATTTATATATCCCCCCTTTGCTGCTTGGTCTTGCTGTGTTCATTTTTGCTTTTGCGTTCTTCTATGTCTGCTTGTCTCCCCCTGCTGTGGCATCCTGCTGAGTCAGCTCATTGCGCGGCAGCTTGCCTGCTCGCGGTGGCTTGCCTTGCTCGTGGCGGCTTGCCTTCTCAAGGCAGCCTGCCTTCTCGAGGAGGCCCCGGGAACCGAACCCGGGGCCTCCCATGTGGTAAACCAGGGCCCTACCAATTGAGCCACAGCTGGTTCCCTTTGTGTTTATTTTTAATCCTGGGTTCTGAGATGTCATTGTTGTGCCTGCATAGCTTAGTGGTCTGCAGTGATTGGCCATAGGTTTTATTCAAAGACCTAGAGCCAGTAAGGCTTCCTATTTCTGCCAGTGGATAAGCATATGAGTCTGGGAGCATTCAACATTCAGGCAGTTTTCACGTCTTTCCTGGCGTTTACTTTTCACTGGACATTCTTGATTTTCCTCTGTACCTGGGAGCAGCCTCCTTGTCAGGCAGGGATTTCTGTATAGCATGGCCCCCCTCTGGTCTTTCCTGCTTGTGCCCACAGCTTTCTGTGAGCCAGGGTTGTGTGGAGAGCTTATCAAGCCCCTCTCTGGTTGTCTCATTTCTGAGGTCTTCATGCTAAATTTCTGGCCATTCCACCAGTTTGTTTCTTGTTCCAAACAAGATTGTAATCCAGATTAGCAGAGCTGCTGGCCTTCCTTGTTCACTTACCACTGAGATTACTACTTTTATTGATAACACTGGACTTGATTTTCATCTTCCATTCCAAATCAAGTGAGTTTCCTCCAGCAGCAGCAAAACTGATGGTTTCATGGCCTGTGCTGGTATAACTACCATACCAACCAGACTAGGGGGTGGGAGGGGTGGCAGAAGCTCCAGGCAATAATGCCACAGATTCCTACTATTCTTATCTGAATCTCAGCATTTTTCATGAATAAATACTTCTCAATTTAGTGTATGGTTTTGGTTGATTTGGTAGATCCCCTGAAAATTTTCAGTCTGTTGGATAAAACAAATCCTTAGTATGGGTTTTCTGCATTGCACTTATTTCTATCAAGGGCCACATGATAAATATTTTAAGTTTTCCAGGCCACATGCAATCTGTTACATATTCTTCTTTTTGCCATACAAAAAGAGGTCACAACCTAGATTTCATCCACTGTGTGAGTGTGCTGACTCCTACAGTAGAAAATGTAATGCGCAAAGCAAAATGAAAAATAGGTCTTGGTGTTACTGGATTTAATCTAGGTTCTGGACTTATGCTGCAGAAATGAATTTCAGAGCAAATCAGGTTAATCAGGCCAGTAATTTATTAAGGTAGGGAGAGAAGAGAAATGGGAGAAAATAACAGATCACAGATCCCCAGTAGAGAGTAAGGGGCTGAAGAGTGATAAAGAGGGCTCATTTATAGACTACAATTTCCCATTATAGATTATAAATGCCCAAGTTTTACTTGCATGTTGATTCACACATGGGGGACATGGCAAGAGCAGGGCGCAGAAGCCATGAGGGCCGAGAGCAGGGTGGGAGCCGCTGGGAGCAGGGGCAGGAGCAACAGGGCGGAGAAAGCTTTTGCGCCTGTTTTTTTTTTTTTTTTTTTTTAAAGATTT
>PVKH010040681.1:0-11033 GCA_004027955.1 Chaetophractus vellerosus | reverse complement strand
ATCGGCCATTTTGGCTTTTCACTTTCACTTTTCCGGCCGTCTTGGGCTTAAGGTTTTGGGGCTTATACCGCACAGGACCGATTCAGGGACCCATGGACACCCTCTTGGGTAATTCCAGAAAGGAGTTTGTTGTTTTCCAAATGAAAACAAAAAATTTTTTTTTGAAATGAACAAAATTGATATTTCCGAATTTTAAAATGTAAGAGTTCAGATGATTATATTTGGCTAATAATGTAAATGGCTTGAGGATTTAAAATTCAGGAAATCTTTAGCTTCAGACAAGGCAGAGCTAGTTATTTAAATGTTTTGCTTGAAACCACAAAATCTCTCTTTGTTTCTCTTGTACTCCCCCTTCCCTTGACCTTCCCTTCATTTCCCAGATTTTCTCATCTCTCAAGTCTGCTTCTCCATGTTGACTTCACTTACTAAAATTCAGATATCAATCTCAAGGTTCTATGAAAAGTCAATAATTTAATGCAGTTTTTTTTTTAAAGATTTATTTATTTTATTACATATCTCCCCTTCCCCCCGCTGCGGCGACGCGCCGAGAGTGGTCACTGCGCAGGCGCGGCTTTCCCCGCTTGTGGGCGGTCTCTGCGTCCGTTCACGGCCGGCGCTTGCTTCAGTTCGCGGGTGACTGGCTGCGCTCCATCCGCGGGCGACCTGCCCTGCCCGTGGCGGCTCTTGCCATGTCCGTGGCAGCTTCTTACCCTGCCCACGGCGGCTCCGGCCCGCCCATGGCGGCTTGCCATTCTCAAGGCGGTCTGCCCGCTAGGAGAGGTCCCCGGGAATCGAACCCAGGGCCTCCCATGTGGTATGCCGGTGCCCTATCCACTGGGCTATCGAGCCGGCCCCTTAATGCAGTTTTAAAGCAAGTTTTTGATAGATGAAGCACCAAATACATTCATGTTCTTTTAAAAATAAACTCTCTAGATAGGTCATTAAAAACAATACATCAAAATGGAGACTGCCAACCAATAGAGAGAGTAAGTGTGGCTCTATTGTTAGAGCTCCCTATAGCTCCCATACCATAAAAAATGGGATTTTGATCTGTTAAGGAAAGCGATGCCCTAATATTACTGTTTCTTCTTACCACCCTTCTCTGTTGACAATTGGTAGTCAAAAAGAAAAAAAAAAATCACACAGGTAATTTGAATATTGGCTTTTGTCTTCAGTTCTGTCTACATTTTCTAAATACCCAAGTCTCTTAATCCTCTTCAGTTATATTACTTGACACTTTCACAAGCTGTTACTTTAGCATGCAGATTGTTTCAATACATAGATCTTATATAAGATGAATAAATTATTTAGCTTGGAATATAAACATAGTTAAAATGATTAGTTGCCTCCACTAATGCTTAGTAACTTTTACAAAAGCAAATTGGCATTTTTTCAATATAATAATTTAACCAATATTTTAAGCTGTCCTTCTGTTTAACATTTATTTTGATGATTTTTATTAGTACAAAAGTTCAAATACAACAACCCTATGTAATATCTTCCATCAGAATATAAATATCTAAATAATATGTCTGTGTACATTGTGAGTACAAGCATATAACATAATTTATAAAACAGATCTCTTTATATGGCATTAGCAAAGTGAATTTTTAAATTAAAATCATACAACCATGTATCTGCAACTTAAATTTATTTAATAATGTATGAATTCCCCACTGTACAGACCCCACCCAAAGGTCAGCATTGTTAAGTTTCCTGGGTAAATGTCAGAAAAAATATATATTTACCAACATATGTGCATCTTTTATCTTCCTCATTTATCATGGGGTCCTGCACCTTGTTTGTTTTCCCTTAACTATGTTTCCTGAAGAGTTATCGGTATCATTTGGATATCTAAATCTTTATCTTATTCTAGTAAGTGGATGAATCTTAATTTAACCACACTCACATTTTTGGACATTTAAATAACTTCTAGTTTTCTCCTTCTATCATGATGCTACTACAATAATCATTCCTGTGTGTGTGTGTGTGTGTGTGTGTGTATGTGCTGACTGAGGCTTTCAGTTCCCATTAGAGTGAGTATGTCACAGGTTGTTCACTTTCTTTCTCCAGTCCAAGTAGTAAAAGAACAGTGTATTGATTAAGAAAACTAAAGCAAAGCTGGGATAAATACTTGAGAAGAGATGGGTGGAGTACGGTTTGATGAGGCTCAATGGAAGGACGGTTGCAGCTTGAGGCAGAGGCAGGCTTGGTGCCATTGTTGGCAGGAAATAGGATGGGGGATCTTTTGGTGCTCTTTTCTTTGTCATATTCCTAGATGGATCATTTCTTCTTACTAGTTAGGAATATAAAAATAGCAGGGATGAGGCAGCAGCCTTTGAGGAGTAGATAACAGGTAAGGTATGATTGTCTGAATACTGACTGTTCTCTCCTCATCTCTTCTACATCCAAACTAAAACTTGACATTGACAATCAATTGCAAAATCTCTCTCAACATAGAACAGTGTATGCCAGAGACAAATATGATGCCTGAGGGTCAGAATCACTTGATGTGGGAGAAACAAACAGAATCAGTCAAACCCTGTCTGTGCTGCTCTGGGAACTTTTTCCTGGGCTATGTCTTACCTCCAAGTTCATCAGAAACCTCACGAGACTAGGGTCAAGACCTAACCTTTAAAATACCAGTCAAGATGGCTCACACACTCAGGGGAAATAAGGTCACAGACAAAACAGTTGGACATTTGAGGAACACAGACAAATAAAAGACAAAAATGTATAAGCTATACAATGCTGAATAAGCCAGAGTAAATAAAGCAGATAAATCAAGAACTTTTTAAAAGCAAAATAACAATATTCATGGAGATCTTGATAAGTTGAAGATTGAAGAGTCAATAAGGCATAGTGGTAATAAAAATTACAATAGTTGAAATAAATAATATAAAAGATGAGCTAAGTGGAAATAAGATGGAGCCAAAAATAAATTTTTGAAATAGAAAATCTATAGAAACCACAGAAACAGTGGTCAGGAAAGGAAGCTGGAAAATATAAGCACAATGTTAACAAATGTCGAGGATAAAAGTAGAAGTAACAATAGTTATATAATAGTAGCAGGAAAATAGAGAAAAAAGATAAAGGAATGTTTGAAGAAATAATGACTGATAATTTGAAAGAATTAGAGTAAAAGGATGAAAGATGAGAAGTGATAGGATGCAGTACCAAAGAGAATATATAGAAAAGTCCGAATCTAGATAGATTAGAGAGTAATCTAAACACATCTAAGTAATCTAAGCACTAAGAGAAATTCTGAAAGTATCTAATAAAGAAACCATCACCTCGAAAAGAAACATAAATATGAACTCCTCAACAGAGACACTGGAAGAAAAAAGACTTTGGTCTAAGAAAAGACTTTTGGATCTAGAATTTTATTTTAGCTAAATTATCATTTAAATGTGAAGCCTCCATAATATGAAGGCAGAGAAAGCTTGAATGTTTACCCCAAAAGATCCTCTTTTAAGCACATTTGGAGGAAGAACCCCTGTGAAATAAGAAAAAATATCCAGGAGGATGTTCTGAGCAATAATATGAAATTGATAGCATGCCACCAGCTTCAGATCCCCAAAATATATGCCCAATCTAGTCCATCTTAAGAACTGCTCTAGTCTTATGAATATGAAACTGGGCCTAGAGAGGACATTATACTTCATGATGGACTAATGTAATCATCCTCCTCTAGAAAAACTGGTGAGGACTTGGGGCCTAGAAATTTGAACCACTGGATCTTCAGGGGATCCTGACACCACCCTGTATTCTAACTGGGCTGACTTTTTACTCTGTTCTCTAAAACTCCTGTTTGTTTTATCCAATTGATGTCTGTGTTTGGATTTTACTTATTTTTCTTTTCAATTTGATAATCCTTAATTTTCAACACTTATTTTTAAACCATTTATACGTATAGTGATTATTGGAATTTAGTTTATTTTTATAATATCCTTTTGGGTTTTAATTTACCATGCTTTATTTTTTGCTTATATTTTTAATACCCTGCCTTTGTTTTAACTGATTATTATCCTATAATTTTAAACTATATATACTGATTCTATTTGAAATAATATAACTTTATATTTACAACAAAATTCCAAATTTAATCACTACATCTGTCTTACTAACCCTGGAAAACTCAAGACAGTCATATAGGAAGCCTGGTTTTGATCCCATTCCTTTCTGAGGTACTTTTTAACCTCCTGTTCATGCTTAGAAGGAACCTAGTGGTACAGCTTACTATGGTGTCACGGTCTCTGCTGTTTTACATATTTAGATTTTCTCCCTATTTAGAGTCCATAGTTTTGGAAAATGCCCATACACTTTTTATATTTTCAATTGTTCATTATTTCTTTGTGTTTCAAGTAGAGGTGGGCAATTTCAACATTTGCATGTTTTTATCACTTTCATCTGAAATTTGAAGAATTAAAGTTTTTACTTTTTTCACTTTTCTTATCCAAGAACACAGTATACCATCTATATATTTAAGTGTAACTTAAACCTAGAAAGATATTTTTGTGTCTTTATTAAATAAGTATTTTAGTCACATTTTGAATTTAAAACACAAGTTAAGAAACAGAACAAGAGTTTTTGCACAGCACTGTTTATAAAGCATTTTCTAAAAACCCACATGTAAGGCAGGTAGAGACCCTGGCCTGCAGACTATGCCAATTGTAATACAAGCAGTCAAGCCCAACCAACTAATTTGATATTCCAGAGAAACCACAGGAAGCCCAGAAATGGTCATGCCTTTATTACTTATGCATACACAGAACCCCATGGCAGCAGGTTGAGGGGAGCTCCGCCCTTACCACTTACAGAACCCGGTGACTGCCAGCTGGGGGTTGCTCCCACCCTGCTCTGTGCTGACTAACAAATGCAGTCAGCTTTTATAGGGTTACAAACAGTGGGACACAAGGGTTTAGTTAACAATTACCAACCCCCCTGATTATTATCCTAGGTGTCCCTTCAAAGCTTCCATGCAAACCCCCTGTTTCTGAAGATAAGGTGGCGGCCAGATTGACCCATCTTCATTCCAGGACCTCAGGTTCATGGAAAGGGCATTCCATATTCATTTACTCTACACTACATATATCAACCAAACAATGATACATATTCTGAAGAAGCAAGGGCATTATATTAAACACGTTAGATTACTTGCCTATTATGTTAGTTTGCCAAAGGGTTGCTGATGCAAAGTACCAGAAATGGGTTGGCTTTTAGAATGGAAAATTTATTTGGGTAAAAGCTTACAGTTCTGAGGCTGTGAAATGTCCAAATCAAGGCACCATCAGAGGTGATTTCTCAGCAAAGTCAGCTACCGTTGATCCTGTTGTCCAGCCACATGGAAAAGTAAATGGCCACTGATCTCTGCCAAGGTCTCTGCCTTCCTCTCCAGAATATACCATCTCCTGGAGTTCAGCTGTGGGTAACCAGACATCAGCTTGTCTCTTTCCAGGCCTCTGCTATAAGTCTCAGCTGCTCCACTATCCTCCCAGGTTCAGTTGTCCATTATTAGGCATTTCTCTCATCTCTCCCTGGGGTTTATCTCCTTGAACCTCTTGGGGCTTCTGTTTTCCTGTAGTCTTCCCTCTCACATGGCAGAATCAATATAATACGGTGGCTCCCTTTTCCTCTGTTTCTCTATCTCTTTCTCCATTTTTATCAGACCCAGCAGAAGGGCAGAAACTCAATCTGAGTCATGCCTCACTGACATAGTCCAGTTGAAAGAGTCTCACACTCACAGGAATGGATTAGTTCAAAACATAATCTTTTTCTTTTGTGGATTCATAGGAGAATTTCAAACTCTCATACCTATGAATGGAAGGCATATATGAGTGAAGATTGTGTATAAAATAAGTAAAACAGGAAAAGTATCTTGAAGAATGATTAAAGTAAAATAAGAACTATGGTGTGTGGTGATTTCAGTTCTTTGCATCTGATTCTCAGCTTTTATACATATATACATATGTCATTCTAAATGTCTGTAACTAGCTGTCATAGTTTGCCAAAGACTGACAGTGCAGTCTTGTGATAAAAACTTACAGTTCCAAGGCCATGAAATGTCCAAATGAAAGCATTATCAGAGATGCTTTCTCACCAAAGTCAGCTACTGGTGATCCTGGCATCCTACCATGTGGCAAGGCAAGATAGCAGCTGATCTCTGCTGAGGTTCCTGCCTTTCTCTCCAGGCCCACAGTTTCCCAGAACTCAGCTGTGTGAAATCAAGGCTTCAGCACCTTGAGCCTCTCAGGACTTTTCTCTGTCCTTCTGCCACTGTAGATGAACCTGGAGTCCTCTCTCTCACAAGGCAGGGTCAAACTAACAGAGCTTCCTTTCTCTGTGTCCCTTCTGTCACTCTGTATGTTCTTAGTTACAAGACCCAGCAAGAGGGGAGAGCCCCAACTTGGGTCATGCTTCATTGACATAGTCCAATAAAAAAAAAAGCAATCTAATCAATTGTTTTAATCAAAGTTGCCTTAACTGAATCTAATCAAAGGCCCCATCTACACTGCACTTGCAGGCACAGGTATGGATTATCTTAAGAACATAATTTTATGGAGGCCACAAAAGACAAACCAGGTTATTAGCAAATTTATATTGTTTGTGTAATCTACTATTTAATTCATCATTAATATAGAGACCATATTGTATTTAAAGGTCTCATTAGCGGGAAGTGTTCTGATTTGAGAGTTGCTCATATTCATGATCATAATGGGTTTTGATTACGGATCTTTCTCAAGAAATAAAATTCAAGGGAACTGAACTTGGTGTGGAGACTTACGCTAAAAATTAATTTTTAATTTATGTAACTAAAAATGTTAGAAAATAACATCTTGAGAATAGCATAAATAACTTACCTAACATCACTGGTAATTGAATAGGACTGCAATATGAAAGACTTTAAATATCTCTTGGATCATTAAGTCATCATACAATCTAACCATTCTGAAAATAAATACAGTATTAACGATGCACATTCTTAACCTTGGAATTAAAATCTTACATTTTAATTCCAGATGTCAGAAATAACTTCTTAACAATCTTACTAACTTGCAGAATAAATTTGAGGAACATATTTTTTTTCTTAGCATAAGATTTTCAAAACAAATTATTTGTTCCCACTATGAATCATAGAATATGAAATTTAATAAGAATATGGCAGCACAAATTATTCTTATAGTAAGTTTATATTGATGGCATCTGCATATACAATCTAAACTTATCAGCAAACAGGAGCAAGACCCAAATCACATTTTAGGATTTTATTTATGCATCTTGGATCATACGGAAGAAGAACATTTATAGAATGAGAGAGATACATGCTGTATATTAAATGACTTCCACACTGTGAGGCAAGAAAATGCCTGTTAGTTTTGGCTGTGCTAGAAATTAATTTCAAAGATGAGTTTGTTTGCTTCTTTCTTTAAAACTTCAATACAAATAAGGGGCATCAATATCCTTATTTTTAAAATAAAGAGACTGAGCTGGATGCTTTCTAAAGGATATTCTCCAGTTATACCATTTCATGAATCTATAAAATAAACAACCAAATCTTTGAGTCATGATACATTTATTAGAAATTTTCTTACCAATAAAACATTGGAAGATAAATAGATATTTATCCAATAACTGGGTTTGAATGATGTCTCCAATACTCCCTAGCTCTTTGACCTTAGATATATATTTTCTCTATGACTCTTTTTTCAAATATGAAATAAAGATAATAATGTTTAACTTGCAGAGACAATTTGAGCATTAACAATAGCAAACAGAAAGTACCTATAGCATAAATATAAAGCATATATAGCATATTTCCTGGCCAATAGCATGTATGCAATATGTTATTATTAAATTAGTATCATTTTATTAGCCCATATTCAACAAATGACTAGATGTAGTGACTACTACAGACACTATTTATTTAGCATATTTCCTGGTCAATAGCATGTATGCAATATGTTATTATTAAATTATTATCATTTTATTATCCCATATTCAACAAATGGGTAGAAGCAATTACCACAAGGCACTATTTATTTAAACAGGGATGTTTAATATATATATGACCTTTAGATAGGTACAAATGACCAGAAGTTATGATCCATACTTATTTACAGTGACTGTTAACGGTCTCTAAATTTTATATCAGGGTTTATAATAAATGGAAGTTTCATGAAACAAAAAGGAACAGGACTGTTCACATATGCAATGATGACTCTCAAAAAACTTACTGTCAAATGGAAATAAAAACAGAAATAAAAAATAAACAATAAAAACCAATATATGGTACATCATCTGGCATTCTAGACTAGAAAGTCATTTATGGAAATAACAATGAATGTGCAAAATGAGATCTAAGTAAAAAGACAGAAACTTTATAAAGGAATCAAACTGAACAACTGGTGAGTTGAAGACCACAATAACCAAAATGAAAAATGCTCAAGGACAGATAGGAGCTACAGAAGAGAGAATCAGTAAACTTGAAGGCAAAATACCTGAAATGGGTTTGGTTGAGTAGGAAAAGAGAAAAGAAAAATTAAAAGCCAAAAAATAGCCTATGACAGCCATGGGACACCATCAAGCACACTAATATACACTTTATGGGAGTCCTAGAAGGAGAAGAAAGACAGAAAGGTGCAGAAGGAATTTTTTAAAAAAAATGACAGAGAACTTCCCAAACTTAACAAAAGATGTGAATATGCACATCCAAGAAGCCCAGAGACACCAAACAGGATAAACATGAAGGAAAATATACCACATTACACGCTGATCACATTACTGAATGCAATGGACAAGGAGAGAGTTTTGAAAGCTGCAAGAGAAAAGTAGTGTGTTACATAAAAAGGGGTCCAATTAAATTGACTGTCAATCTCTCATTAGAAACCACGGAAGCAAGAAGGCAGTGGGTTGAAATACTTAAAGTGCTGAAAGAAAACAACAGCAAGCCAAGAATTTTATATCCAGCAAGATTTTCTTTCAAAAATGAGGTAGTGATTAAGACATTGCCAGATAAACAAAAGCTAAGGGAGTTCATCACCACTAGAACTGCTCTACAAGCAATGCTAAAGGGAGTTTTTCAGACTGAAACAAAAGAACACTAGACAGTGATTCAAAGTGGCATAAAGAAATGAAGACCAGGGGCCAGCTGTAGCTCAATTGGTAGGGCGCCAGTTTACCACACGGGAGGCCCCGGGTTCGGTTACTGGGGCCTCCTTGAGCAGGCAGACCACCTTGAGGAGGCAAGCCGCCATGGACAGGGAAAAGCTGCCGTGGGCAGGGCAAGCCACCACGGGCAGGGCAAGCCCCCGCAAGCAGGGTAAGCCACCCGCAAGCAGGGCAAGGCCGCTTGCGAGCAGGCAAGGCCACCGTGCGGTGAGCTGACTTGGCGGGTCGCCGCAACGGGGGGAGACAAGCAGACACAGAAGAATGCAAAAATGAACACAGCAAGAACAAGCATAAAGGGGGGGATGTATAATAAATATATATATAAAAAAGAAGAAATGAAGACCAGCAGTAAAGGTAACTATTTGGGTAATTATAAATGCCAGTATTATTGCAGTGTATTGTTTGCCATATAACTCCACCTCTTATTTCCTGCAGGTGCTAAAATGCAAATACATAAAAATTAAAGATAAATCTATGTTTTCGGAAATGCAACGTACAAAGCTACAAGTGGTAACAAGTACAAAAAAAATGGTGGAGGGACAGAGGGTTATAGAAAATGCATAAGTGCATGCTATTGAAGTTAAGTTAGTATCAAACCAAATATGATTGCTATATATTTAGGATGATAAATTTTAACCTTGTGGTAACCACAAAGAAAATAGATGGAAAATATATCTAAATAGAAATAAGAAGGAATTCAACATGGTACAATACAAAAAATCAACTAAATATAAAACTAGGCATTAATGGAAGTGAGGGAGAAAAAAGATTTAAAACTTACAAAGACTGCAAAACTCCAGTCAAATGTCAGATTGGCAGAATAGATTAGAAAGCATGACCTAACTATATTTTGTCTGCAAGAAAGTCACCTTAAATTCAAAGATACATGTAGGTTGAGGGAGAAAGGATAGAAAAAATATACCATGCAAGTAGTATTCAAACTAGATCTGGGATGACTATATGTGACAGTTTGAAATTAGGTAGATCCCAGAAGATCATGATCTTAAAACTAATCCATTCCTGTAGGTATAAAATCCATTGTAGATGGGACATTTTGATTAGATTCAGTTAAGAGACCTTCCTTTTATTTAGATCACTTCATTAGGGCATGATCCAGGATAGGTCTTAATCCATTAACTGTGTCCTTTATAAACAGAGCGTTAAAGAGCTACACACAGAGAAAAAAGTCACAGAGACAGTGAGAAGCCTCCAGATGTTGAAATCAGTGAACCTGGAAGAGAGAAAAATGGAGAAGAAGGCAGAGACAAACGTGAGAGCTACCATTGTGCCTTGCCTCGTGGCAGGATCCAGACTCAGCAGCAGATAACACTTGGTAAGAAAACATCTCAAATGATATCTTGATTTCCCAGCCTTGGAACTGTACATTTTTAACCTAATAAATTCCATTATATATATATTTTTTTGTTGTTGTTGTTACATATCCCCCCCTTTCTGCTTGCTCTTGTTGTGTTCATTTTGTGTGTGTGTGTGTTCTTCTGTGTCTGCTTTGTCTCCCCCCATTGTGGTGACGCGCCGAGTCAGCTCACCGCGCAGGCGGCTTGTCTCGCTCATGGTCGGCTCTGCTCCACTTGTTGGTGGCTCTCTTCTGTTCGCGGATGGCTCTGCTCCATTCGCGGGCAACTTGCCCTGCCCGTGGCGGCTTTGCCCTGCCCACAGCAGCTTTTTGCCCTGCCCACGGTGGCTCTGCCACACCCATGGTGGCTTGTCCTCTCAAGGCGGTCTGCCCACTCGGAGATGCCCCCGGGAACCGAACCCGGGGCCTCCCATGTGGTGAACCAGTGTCCTATCCACTGGACTACAGCCGGCCCCCAAATTCCATTATAAATGCCAAAACATTTCTGATA
>PVKH010040680.1:0-11024 GCA_004027955.1 Chaetophractus vellerosus | reverse complement strand
TGGAAATCTTTTGGTAATGGATGGTGGCAATGGTAGCACAACATTGTGAATGTTATTAGCACACTTCCTGTGTGATTTTTCTGTAAATCTCACAGCTGCCCTAAAAAAAAAAAAAAAATTAAAAACCTTAAAAAATCTTGACCTTATATGGTCAAGGTATGGGGTTAATATAGGAGGACAGAAGGTATTTTACTTTAAGAGTTTGGTACCTTGCCTTGTTATATGTAAACCTACAGACTTGCTGCTATAGGTGGGCCTCCATTTGTAGTCTTGTCTCAGACCCCCAAATTGCTAGAGGTGTGCCAATAAGGAAGGTGCCCATATTTGTGCCTACCCTTCACCCCTCATCTGGATCACTCTGAGCTTGAACTTCCAAGGACAAAAGGACCAAGGGAAGAAATTAAACTTTTTACTTGTGGAGAGTTGTTTGGCAGCTGCATGCATTTTGTCCCTGTTATTTGAATCACTTTCACTTGCCACACATGGCTTATTCATATGCAGCTTGGGGTTTTTTGAGACCTTTAATATGTATATTGGACTATGTAATACTGAACTCTCTGGGATACAGAGCAGTCAGAGTTTCTTTTGGTTAACAAGGTTTGCAAATGTGAATTCAGAGTTGGGGGACAATGAAACCCACACAGTTCAAAAAGCTGGCTGGCAATGCTCTTTGGCTTGCATTTCTCTCTCTCTTTCACTCTTTTTTAACCCATTCTCTCACCCTATTACAATGGCACAGTTTTACAAGTCCTGGGCTAAGGGTCAAAGCTCAGCTCCACCACTTACAAGCAATATGACTCCAAGTTTACCAGGCTTTAGTGTTTTTCACCTCTAAAATGGAGACAATGATACCTGCCTCACCAGGTTATTGAGAGGGTTAAAGGAGATAATACATATAAAAACATTTACAATAATTCTTGATAGAACAAGCACTGAAACAATGTTTTCTATCATTTTGTTCATCCGAGCTTTATTTCCTTATTGAAATCATCTAAATGTCCTCCTGGCCCATTGGTTTTCTCTTCTTTGAAGTTCTTTACCCTTGATAATCATTATTTTACCATTTCATTTTTTATTATATTCCATTGTGTATTATTAGTTTATTATGGTTTTCTCAATGATATTATAATATACTTTAGATCAAGGACAATATTTTATACTTATTTTGTATGCTCCATTGTTCAGTGCACAATGCCAAACAAACAAACAAACAAACAAAGCCTCAGCTCTCTCTTGGGTAATGTATTAATTCATTATAAAGGAGTATTTAAGAACCATGTTAGCTTGATTTGACTTGAATGGAACAAAATAAAAATGAAAAAAGGAAATGACTCAAATGGGAAAAGGGTTGGTGTCATCAGAAACAGTTGGAGCACAGAAAATACTTGATGAGCAGGAAGAAGTTAGACTACTACGTATTATCTGGTAGAACATGGTGGAGAGGTTAAAGGGCTTCTCCAACTGATTTGGGAGGGGGACAGGATTACTTGAACTCTAAGAGCCTCCTATATCAGTGATAGGCCTGTCTCTGTATTGCTTTTTTCCCCAATCTCGGGAAACTATCTGAACATGACTTTTATAAGAAATGAGAGCAGTAATTGACACAGAGGTCATCAAGGAAAAATGGGATTAGAGTGCAGGACTCTGAAGTGGGTACTGCATTGTCTCTGACAACAGGAAAGCGGGTTTCCAGGCAGGCCCTTCCAGAGAGGCTTGCCTTGTCCCTCATTTGCTCCAGGCATCAAGAGAAGCTGGAAACAGTGGAGGGCTGGTGCTAGGCCACAACATGGGACCAAACAACTGGAGGATTTAGCAAAATCCTAATTTGTTTACCCCTTTCTGACCCAGAGAAATGTTTATGTTTATTTCTGAGGCTGCAGTACGACGTGGAGTTCAAGTATTCCGACACTTAACACACCATGTGAGGTTAGAAGCCCATTGGTCCCTTTGCAATTTGTTGAATATATTTGGGTTTTCGTTTCACACCAATAAATGCAGGAAGGGATGCAGTTTTGACATTGTTTCTTCACCCTTGTACGCCATGTAAACAGACGTTATCTATCTGGAAGTCTAGTGGCTGTATATAAAGCCCCTGTTTACTTAATCTGAATGTCCATTTTTTTTTTCTGCTTGGGCTGCAAAATAAATGAAATGGAAAAGTGTGTCAGAATTAGAATTGTGTGGGTCTGCAAAAGATACTCGGGCCACTCTAAAAGCGCCTTCTGTTTACATGGTTCTGCCGCTTCTGTCACTGCAGCTGTGCTACAGTTTATAACAGCCAATCCCTTTATATTTGTATTTTACTTTATTTTATTTTGTATTAAGGGTGTTTTAAAGCCATGTCTTCTAAGTGTGTCTGAGGTTTAATAACTGTCCTTTTAAAATAGTATATACACATTATGGTGATGGCTGTGAATTTCCTCCAATCTGGGTTTTGTTAAGAGTGGCTCAGATTTGTTTGTAGGAGAATTAAAATGTGTTAATCTGCATTTGAAAACTTGATCCAGTCAAAAACTGGTTTCCCGTCCACTAATATTTGCCAAAGTGTCATGTAGCTGGGGTTTCTTTAGAGGTTTATGGGACGGAGAAGGCTAAAGAAATCTTGAAAGTATGCTACATTTTAGGCCTTTGGGCCAACGTCTTCTTACATAACCGGTGTTCTGCTTCAGGAGAAGGATTGGAAATGGGGCTTGAGCCATCACACTTTTCATGCTCAACAAAGCCTAACGTCATTTGACTGTACAATTTGAGTTATGTGTATGCTTTTAACAAACTGAATCCTCACAGAAAAATAAATAGATCTGTTCTACTTAAACTGGCATACAAAGGGCTTGGGAAAAAAATATCTTTAACACCTCTTGGCTTTGGAAGGTAACTTCACACTCCAGCTTCCTGTAGGGAACCTGTGATAACAATTTGACAGGAAGTAAGTGGATTCTGTCCCAGGCTTTGGGAGGAGACTTGACCCTGGAGCATAATGGTGGGAGATTGAAGGCCAGAGAGCTTCCCGCCCAGCAGGGGGTAGCCAAGCGCCGGTAACTAGGAAGGAATCCCGCTCCCTAGGATCCGCTCCCTTAGGGCCAGCAGCGCGGCTCGGATTCTAGAAGCAGCTTTTCCTTGCCTGTGCTCAGATTATTTTACTCCAAAAGGAGCTATTCACCTGAGGCCTTCACCTGCAAGCTGGACCCTTCTGTAATGGATTCTTAGGAAAGGGATCCCAGTAAAGGGATGAAAAAGCACATTTCCCTGCCCAAGGCTTGGAATAAAAATTGATTGGGTGGAAAGCAGGTTTTACTTTTCCTTTGCCTCCGACTTACCATTTCCTCCCCGTGGGCAGAGACTGAGAGTTCCCTGGGGAAGGGAGGAGAGAACCCGGAGGGTCAGGCCAGCGCCCGGCCTCTGCTTATGTGTGAGTGTATGAGAGAATGTATTTGGTGGTGGTGGTGAGCGCCTGGCGACACAGTCCCCAAAACCTCCCTTGAGCAAACCTGGGATCCCGCAGGTGAGCCCCCAGGACGGCAGGTTAAGGGCCGAAGTCTGGGTGCAGGAGAAACAGCGATGCGTTCCTGGGCTGCTGGGGAGAAAGAAATGCCAAGCGGCGATCCGGAGGAGGAGGGAGCTGGGGAGGGTGACAGGGTCACTAAAGAAAAAATGTTTTGAAGGAAGCCCGTTTTCGTTACTGTCTGCGGTAGAAGAGGTTGAGCCTGTGTTTTTGCCGGCGCAGAGAGAGAACATTCCGGCGTCCCTGGCCTTCCCAGCCCCGCTTCACCTTGTTGCTTCCCCATTCAGGCCATTTTCGGTTGACGCTGCTTTTCTTTGTTCTGTTTTCTCCCAGTGCAATGAACCCTTACATTATGGGTTTCTGTTGTAGTTCTAACCTCTAATATACAACCATTACATCTTATCTCGTCTTCTAAATTACTCTAAAATCCAATTATAAAACCCCCTCTCCTTCAAGAGCACACAACTTGCCACATTACTGAAATGCTGGGCTGCTCTTTTGTTTTTCTAAATTAATAATAACGACCATTTTCCGTCTGCTCTTAGCATGGCACTCTTTTATATCACCACACAGCTTTCCAAAATGCATATTATGATTCTTTTTGTATCTTTGGGGGGCTACAAAGGAGCGAAGGATGATTTTACAAATATTCATAAAAGATCTGTCAGTTGGTTTTTAGTATCAAAACATTTGGAACTCTACAATTCTTAAAGGAGAAAGCATTTTAAAATTGATCAGTTAAAATTTCTCTACTGCTTGGCTTTGTCAGGGCGGTATTAAAGTCCATTCACATTTAAGGTTGTAAAAGGTTAGAATGGATTTTATTTGTTAAAAATTTTGATGAAAACTCTTATTCCTATTAAGGTTTCAAAAATCGCTAAAATAAGTGATTTTTAATCTAACACCCATTGTGACTTTCTTTGATCTACAGTTAAAAGTGACTGGTTTAAAGACAAATAGAGCTTCTATAAAGTATAGAAATATTTCAGTAAAAAAAGTGATCATACCAAGGACATGCTAGGGGAAAATTTACAGAGGATTACTTAATTTTTTTTCTTTTGAGAGAGATAATCGTGGCTTATAATAGGAAATAGCTCTTATGAAAAGATGATAAACTCAAATCTGACATTAGAAAAACAAATCTGGCTTGCTGTAGTGTTTTCTAATCATGGACATGAAATGGAACTGCAATTGCTTTTCTTACTTGGAAATTCTTACTTTTATTCTTGTGCAAAAAAATCATGTTTGATGCACCTAAGGCATTTGATTTTGCAGTTACAAAATATGCTGGATATGCGATTATTAAAAATACGTATATGGCTAATCAGCCATATGCTTTTAACTTCGTAAGGTTGAACAATGTTCGGTGGAGTTCTCCCACGTAAAGTTTGTGATCTGACTCCTTTCTTGCGTTCAGGCTTTTAGCTGCTTAGGATAAATAAAATAGAAGGAGGATTGGAAAGCTCCTAAAGCTGCATGTTGAAATTTCAATTGAGCGTTTAAACAATAATATCTCTAGGTTAGGTATTTTGTGTATTTATTGTGCTCTGAAGTTAAACTTTTAAACTCCCTTAAATATTAAATATAGACAGGCCCGTCGTTTCTTTTTAATAAACTACTCTCTTTAAGAGTTTTCAGAGGCCAAAGTGAAGGCCTGGGGAGAAGGAGAGAGAGCAACTGATGGGCACCACTTGGAATTTATAGGCTGAAATGAACCAGAAGGAAATGTTAATCACTAAATAACCTAATCACGTATAAAATATAGGAGGTCAGGAAACAAAATTGTAAACTATGAATAAAGCAAAAAACGGTCATTTTTCATTCTTACAGTAATTACAGATTACATATATAGTAATTATATATATGCAACTATATTATATATTTGTATGTTCCTTTTCCTTGTCTTGAACAAAGAGATTCAATAATCTTCATTTAATCATGACAGAAGTATCTCTGTTAGTTATTTTACATTTCACATTATCAGTGTAGCTACATGTTTTTCCTTTTTCCTTTCTTTTTAAAATTTCCTATGAAAATAAAGAACATATGGCCAGCATTGTCTTCCTTTACACCTCTAAATTCTGAATATTATGTTGTAGTTTCAGTGCAGCTTAATGGTCATCTATTAGTTTTGTTGCCAGAATCTAGCAAAACTCATCCATTTCTTTAAAGTTCAGGTGTTTTTAAGATTTGACACTTTCTACTTTGTTTAGAAGTATATGTCCTCAAGCATCCTACTAATATGTTCTTACAGGATCTGTTCTTTATTTTTACGTTTTAATAAGTTTCTAACCAATAAGCTAAAATTTTACCATCTCCACAAAGCAGATTCAATTCACACAATTAAAATATTTGGGCACCCCTTGTAGAATTTTTTTTTTTTTAAATCAGGAGTATCTTTCCTTTCAAGTGTGACTATCAAATGTAAGAAAATACATTTAAATTTAAATTGCATTCTTTTGCATATTTTATGGGGTTTCATATTATTTTAAAATTTAAATTAAGATATTTTTGGTGGTTTAATACATGCACTATAGTATATCCAAATTACTTTAAACTATTTTAAAAATAATCTATTATTTACACCTATGAAACCAAACTGACATTTTTTTTAAAGGTATCTAGAAGATAAACCAGTATTCTCCTAATTTAGAAGCCACCCCAAGCAGGTCTTTGAGGATTTGTGTCAATTCCGAGATAGACCAGGACTTGGCCACAGGAGCAACATTTGGGGCAGCGTAGCAGTAAATTACTCTACAGAACCCTAGAGGCTCAGAAGAGTTAATGCAGCTTCCAGGAGAAAGGAACACCTGGTGAGTAAGTCAGGCAAGGGGAAGGCCTGATTAAATGTGTCACAAGCGTGTCTCAATTGGGAATTAAAGAGCAAGATGTGACATTGCATCAGGCCTTCTTCCCTCTTCTTTCCACCCTATGTTTCAAAGAGACCGAGCCCTTGTGCTTCTCCCAGCATTGGTGCAGTGGTGGGGAGTTATTGTAGTCTTAGAAGGAAAAGCCTGTAATTTAAAGTCATAATTCCACCTTTAAAATGTAGATCAAAATACAGTAATATAAAGTACAATGTGTGGGGCATCAAGATGTAGCAAATGTCTCTTCCCATTAGATTTCTCTATTTATAAAAGGGGTCAGTAATATCAAGCGTATTTTCCATATTCTCTGTTTAAAACTGAGCAAGTGCTCCACTAGACCCAAATTTCTTTTAATGCACACTAAATGAAATTTCCTGACCCTAAGATAGAATAAAATAAAATAAAATTTAAAAGCCCAGAAAAGAAGGCTCCAGGCAGCTAAGATATCAAATATTTCTTAAAAAACAGTATATCATGATCAATTCAGTATAGATGAACATATGAATTACATTTGCCTTAATACGTCAATAGTGTACCAGGATAATAAGAATGCTAGGTTGTAGAAAATATTCCCATTGCCGGATCCTTGACTTCGTAAAACAAAAGTGTTTAACATTCCACAACTCAAAAATTCCCTTTCCTTGCCTTTTAAATTCTTATGTTTAAAAATTTTTTTCTTACTACATTTCAAAGCTTTTCATTATGCTATGTACTGATTTGAAAATGCCAGTTTTAAGTACTAAGTAATGGCAAAATAAAATTTTCTGTGAATCAATTATTCGGCTATGTGAGGAGAAAAACTATGTGGAAAATGACTAACTTTCACAGGGAAGGAAATGTCACAGGCCTCTGAATTGGGGCTAGAAGAAAAAAATTCTAGCAGCTGTGCATATTGGAAATTACCAAGAATAAGTACCTTTTTTTTTCTTGAAATAAAGTTCAAGGTAACATTTAAATGAATAATTATTTACCATTTTGTTAAATGCTGGCACATAGGGCAGACATCGTCTATTAGTACAAATGCTTTTTCTGCTTAGAACGGCTCATTAGTTTCTTTGTAGGCTGCACTGGTTTTAAGATTCAAATTCAAAATCTCCTCCGATTTTGCAGTTCCACTTCTGGCAGCCGGCCAGCAGCAGATATGCATAATATTTCACTGTTAGACCTTGCAAACATTATATCCTGCTGTGCTAAAGAAAACATTGTGTTTCTTACCACATGAAAATAATCCATCACTTTTCAATCAGCACACAAAAAAAGCTCTACCTGTTTTTTCCATCAGACTCAAGAAAAATTAATGGTCCCAAAGTGAAAGGTGGACTCTCCATACATGATCCATTAAAGTACAAACTAATCAAAATATATCTAGCATCTGATTTGCTAAGCAAGATGGAACAAAAGAGATGTGATGGAAAAAATAGATCCTCCTAAGACCCATATAACCTTGTTCTATCAGTGTTAACCTTATTTATTTTAAATGTGGGGGGACATAAATAAAAGATCATGAAGTGAATCCTTTGAATTCAATCAATTCAAATAGACACTCTGTACTTACCTGCAAGAGATGGCTAAAGACCCCTACTGCGGTCTGGAGGAAAATTTTATTATGAAAATGTTTTGAAAAAGTAAAGAAAGATGGAATATAAATCCCCCACCTTGGTCACTAGACAACACAATATATTAAAGTAAAAGTTTTCTTTGGGAGTAAAAAATACTATTATTTTGTCAACTTCTTCATGCCTTTTAAAAATAATTTCATGCCTTTAGCAATGCTCATGTCACAGCTAGTTTTGAGTGAGGCATGAGAACTTTCCCTGTGACTTAGGCCGTAGTATTCTAATCAGAAGGACAGCAGACATCTCAAAGAAGTGTCTTAAAAAAAAATCCATTTTAGAGCTTTTTTTTTTGCATTTCCATTGGAATTACTTGGATTTCTTTGGTACCACTGGATTTTGGAAAATATTATTTTCAACCTCTTTTTCTGTTTCCTTCTCTTCTGTCTCTTTTGGTCTGACCTGGGTCTTGCAGTTTAATGCATTTAATGAAAGGGCACTAAGAAAAATATACAGACCATGGAATATAATGCTGAGACTAAGAAGTTACCTATGGTGAATAATTTCACTTGGAAAACATTTATTTTTGGACTCTTATAACCTCATGTTTGGAATATCACACTGTGCTTTTTATTGGTATTCCAGTTTCTTTCCTCTTCCTTTTTCCCCCATCTCCAATTCATGTTGAAAACAGTCCTTAGGTCGGTCTCCCTAAAGAATAACTATGATAATCTTACTTCCCAGTTCAAAACTTCCCTTTCATTGATTCTCACTGAATGGGAAAATAGAGTGTTAGAGTGGGAAGGCTCAAAAATCATCATTTTGTATGTAAGGAACCTGAAGCTCAGAGACTTTGTGACTTTTCTGAGGACACTCTGAAGATGATAGCTCTGGGAGCCTTTGAAATCCCAGAGTCAAGCACTTCCTCTATTGTAAGGTTCTCTTCTCCTAGAGCAGTGCTTCTCAAACTTCAACATGGATGCAAATGACTTGGAGATCTTGCTAAAATGTCGAGCATGATTCAGTAAGTCTGGGGTGGGGTAGAAAGTCTGCATTTCTAATAAGGAATGTTCCAAGGGAGGTTGAAGCTGATTTGGGGACCATGCTTGGAGAAATAAGGATGGAAGAACTCTGTCAAATTCTTAGATTGGCTTTCAGGATGCTTTGAAGTCTAGCTATATCTTCTACCAGTCTGAATGAACACTCCAATCTAATTATTCAGAGTCCTGGCTTGCTTATTGAATATACTTTGGGTGTTCTAAGTTTAACTTTTTTGTTTATTCATTTGCTTTGCCTGGGATACTCTCTTTGCTTCTTTCCAATTGGATGTCTACTTAAAAAAAAACCCTGAAATCCCAACTTCACCATGAAGACTTTCCTGTCACCAAATGTGAAATAAACTTTCCCCTCTCTGAACATCTCTATCACTCCTTAGGAGCTTAATAAATATTTGTATTAACTCTTTATTGAACAGAAGAACAAAGCAAGTGAATGAAATAGCAGCAGAGAGTGAGGTACATTGAATGAAGAGGGAGAGAGAAATTGAAATTCCTGAACTCTGGAAAATCGTAGAATGATGAAAGTTTTCCTCTTCTCTTGCTACAGCTTGTGCTGAAAATACGTCTGCATCAATAGCAGAAAATGAGGTTTAGAAGGTTGTGGGCTTTAAAGGCCAAAGGTCATAAAACTTTTTCTTAAAGCATCAGAGAATAAATATTTTAGACTTTGTGGATCATGTAGTTTCTGTGGCAACTACCTCACCTCTGCCATTGTAGCAGGAACACAGCCATTAGCAAATGGGTGTCACTATGTCCAATTATACTTTATTTACAAAAAGAGGCAGAAGCTGAATTTGGCCTCCCTGTAGTAGTTTACCAGTCTCTATCATAGATGGTACCCAAAGAGATTCTGAACAAAGAAAGAGAAGGACTTATTGAACCCACAATTGTTAATTACAGCTTAATTAACTCTATAATGGGAAGCAAATCCGAGGAATTGGACCAGGCCAGTGCAGGGAGGAGATACATTGGACAAAGCAAGGAATCTAAGTGAGTTTTCCATAACTTTACCTTTTATGGATACCACCAAATCATGTTACTTATCTCCAAACTCCACTTTCAAAATCTGACTACCTTGCCACTCAACGTGTGCTGCATGGGTCATATCATTAGAGGCACCAGGGAGTCTGTTGGACAAGCTGGGGCCCCACCCTGGATCTGCTGAATCAGTCTACAGTTTAACATGATCCTCAGATGTTTCCAATGCATTTCAAAATTGGAGATTTCAAAATGGTTTCTGTAGATCACCTGCGGGAAAATCACCTGGGAGCTGGTAAAAATGTCAATTCTTGGTCCAATCCCAGACCTATTTAGTCAAAGTAACTGGGGATGAGACCCCAGAATCTGTTATGATCCTCACTGAAGTTTTAGAATTGTAGTTCTACACCGGAATAGTAAGACTATTGATCGCAAACTACCAGATTGCCAACAGTTGTTTCCATTCATTTTTTTTTTTATCATGAGTCTCTGGCCTCTGCTGTAGTTGTTTTATTTGTTAATTGTTTTTCCCGTTCTCATTTTCCAGTTCTGTGTTTGCTTTACCTAGTATATGATTAATATTCACATTTTTGATCAGCATTAATGTATGTCAGTAAAATGGTATGAAGATTGTTTTACTGTCTTAGCAGATGGGATGAAGGTTCTCTTCGTGGAGATCCCTGCGTTTGGTAGAAGTCCTTTGATAAGCTGTGTGGAGTGCAGGAGTACAAAGACAAGCTCAAATAAGAACATGGTGATTAAAATGCTTTCTACGGATGGAGAGATCTATTAATTGCATGACCTTTTGTTTCTGCCTAGGAATATACAGATTTGGGGTGCATTTGAATTGCACTGCAAAACAGAGGAGCCAGGAGCCAGTATTGTATGGGAGAAAAGTAGAAAGAAAATAAATCTCAGGTTCAATAGGGAGACAAGGTTTGGGAAGTAGGTGAGTGTCACGTAATTGTGGAGTCTGTGATGTAAAGCACTTCCTCTGACTCCCCAGCATGTTCAGCAAAGTCTCCATTGCTAAATAAGAATTTTTTTCCTTGTTGCATTTTATCTG
>PVKH010040679.1:0-11042 GCA_004027955.1 Chaetophractus vellerosus | reverse complement strand
GGGGAGGGGAGATATGTAATAAAATAAATAAATCTTTAAAAAAAAAATAGTGATCCTTTGTTCTCTATTGCACTAAGTCTGTTTTCTCAGTTATAAGCTGTGGATTATATTAATATAATATAATATATATAGTATATGAAATATAATGTATAATATATATAATATAATATATAATATAATAACACTTTTCATCAAACATGATTCTGACAAATTAACAATATCACACACATAGAAGTACATGCTGGGCCCTGAACAAGTTTCCTCTCCTCCTTCTCCATTCTTTTCTTTCCTTCTCCTTCTTGCTTCTTCCTTCCTTCATCTCCTGTAAAACAGTAGCTAACCAAATAGTTTATGGTCGGCATTCTTTAATTCTCCCTAAATGAACAGGAGTGCAGCAGGAAGATGGATTTCCTTGGCTTGCTTTGTGGGTAAATTCTCTAAGTTTAAATGATCACTTTTAGATCATTGTGCTTGGCTGTCCGAGCATAAAGATTAACAGGAAACTACAAATCTTCTCAAAGGCAGCCAAGTGTCCTTCAGCAGCCTGAGGACAGGGAGGGAAAGGACTGAAGTGCTGTTTTCAGGGAGCAGTTCCCAGCACTTCCTGTAACCACTTTGACAGAATGAAGGAGGCCATCTGTGGGTCTTATAAATTAATATAAATTGAGCAGGTAATCTTATCACTGAAATTTAGGAAGAATGTTTAATGTGTTTAAAATCCTCCTCAAGGCTAAATCTGCATGATTTTAGATGTACATGATAATGAATGAAGTTTTGGGGAAAGAGAAAAGTATACATGTTCTTCCATATCATAAACTTATTTTTCGCTGAAATCAGATCTGGTAAAATGTGGTTTCATGTGACTTCTTAGAGTTTTGCATACACTTGACCCCCATGTTCTCGCAGCTGTTCAGGCTGTACCTGAATTTCTTCAATTTCTTAAACCAGTTTTAAATGTGGGAAACTAAAATCTCTCAGAAGATCCTGAGACAGCCTTTAAAACAATAGATGCTATATCCATAAGGATGTCTTATTTTTTCATTACTAAGGTAATACATATGTCATTTAAAAATGTGGACAAAAAAAAACAGAAAACAAAAATTATTTCCAATACTACCACCCAAAGAAAAGAATATTTAAAAATTTTGGAAGCTATTTTTCCAATACATTACCTTATTTTTCAAGTTGCTTTGTTGCATAAAACGTTGCCTCTATTTGTTCTTATCATTTCATGAGTTTTTGGTGGTTAAATTTTATTCCTTTGCATGGATAAACTATAAAGTATTTAACCAATTGCAGATTGTTAGACTAATAAACAGCTTCCATTTTTCTGTTGTTATAAACAACACTGCAATACACAGCCCCATGGCTATTCTTTATGGGCAACCATGATGATTTCCTTAGGACAAATGTCCCAAAAGTGGAATTCACATGTTTAAGGGTTTTGATATGGCATGCTAACTTGCCTTCCAGAAAATTTATGCCAATTTGTATTGCCTGCAGATGGTCAGAATTCTCATGCCCTTACCTCTTCACTGCAGGCACACTTAAAATAGTGAAGTAGCTGGATGCTTTGTCTATATGCTGAGTTTATAACCCAAATGAAAGGACTCTGTGGTAGAGGTTGTACTGCAGTTGGGATTTTGGGGGGCCAGAAAGCTCTCACTGGAGTAACAACACCATTTACTAATTGCCCTCTGCCATTGAGAGCTCTCACCTGTACCCCTCATCTCTTGGAGAAGCTGGAACTAATGAATGGTGATATTAGGTCATGGAGGCCAGATTCTCTGCCCTGAGTTGGGGACAGATTTGAAGGGGAGTAGCAGCTTCAGAGCCTCCTAGGGGATCTACTGAAGACTTAGTTCAACCCTCCCCTTTGTAAAAGATGCTTCCTTCTCTCTCTCATGGATGGTGGCCCCTAAAGTTTTTCCAATAAACTTCCCTCACAGGAGTCACCACCGCATGGTATTAATCTCAGGGGAGCCAGACCTACCCAAGTCTGTGTTCAATTATTGGTCTCCGTATGTGCCACTGTGTAAAGAAGGTTCATTTGGCACTTAGTAGAACTTCTAAATGAACTCATGTCCCAGCATGAAAGTGCTCTCCCCACCCTTCTCTCTCCCCAATTTCTACTCTCCTAATCTCTTTGTATATCAGGAAGATAACTTATTGCCTGTGCAAATGGAGTGTCAAATTCTCCCTGCCTGGTGCTCACGGGCCGGCCAGGACAGCAGCACCAGTACTCAGGAAAGGACTGGGGCCATGGTAGCACCTATAGCCAGTGTACAACGTGTGCTTCCATCTAGAAGAAGGTATTCTCAGCTGTTAAATGCTGTGGGCTTGTTCCTGATATCTGGGTAGTTGAGGCAGAGGCCCCTCTAAAGGACATTGGGTTTACAATAGTTCATTTAAAATCATGATATAAGGAGAAAACCTCTAACAGTGTGAGGAGCTCTTTGGATGCATTTCATGGCAAAACAACCATAAGTGATAAAAATTACTTTTTAAATGACCATTTAAAATATCAGAAAGTTGTCCAAAGGCTACATAGCAAATGAAGACACTTGAATTCAAGAAAATCTACCATATATTAGTAAAAACAGAGAGTTTCTGAGGCACTTGAGCCCAATCCCACCCCTTTGTGCTCCCAGCTCAGCATGATGGAAGCTCCACTCCAGGCAGGTGTGGCCAAGCAGACAGAGTCCTGTCTCCACCCAGCTCTCAGTCAAGGTCTCTGGTACCTCTCCAAGTGGGGCAGCTTGCAAACATGTCTCTGGGTCTGTCACAGAGGACAAATTCTAAGCAAGTGCAGCCAAAAGGTCAGGGGCTCGTTCTTCCAGTCAACCCTGATGCATTAGGTGGAGGCAACAGGTTATAAATTCAGGAGCCTATACTGCTCTCACCTCAGCCTGCACGTAGAGTGGAGGTTTCATGTTGAGAGAAGCAAGCCAAGAAGAACAAAGACTATTTCATCTCTCCCGTGCCCTGTTTATAAAGGAAGAGTGTCATTCCAAGCAAAACAGGACATTGTCCCTGCCCCCATCTCCAGGGCAGGGGCTTAGAAATGATGCTCAGGAGGAGAGAAAGGCTATAAGAACGGCGAGTTCTAACATCCTCCTCAAAGGCACTGACTTTACTTAGAACGGAGCATGTGAACATTAGGAAAGTTCAGTCCTCAGGACAATATCAAAAGCAGTGAATACTTTGGTAGTAAGTAATCAGAAGAATGTTAGTAGCTGCATGAAAGCAACAGCTAAACCACAGGCCAGTTATTTTACCAGAGAGAACTAGGAAAAGGACAGCTAAGGAAAGTCCTCCTGGGATCAAAACAAGCCTCAAAGACTTAGTGTCTCAAAAACTACTCCTGCAAAGCGGCCCAGGTTTAGTCGGAACACACAGTGTGACAATTTATGGCTCAAGGCATTGTCAAATGCAATATCACAATCATCCCGAAATTAGTGGAGCCTAATGGCTGGATGTGATATGAAAAGAGGCAGGCAGCTTAACAGAGAGATCAGAGGAAGAGACCGAGAGAGAATTGCCCAACCGACTCATCCCGTGTGACTGTGCACATGCCAAAGGCTGAGTCCTCTGAAAGCAGCATCAGAGGCTTCGTAGTGCAAGGGCAATGGACTTGACTAAAACACCCCATCAAAGCCATAAACAAATAACCAAGCAGACAAAAGCCACAATAAGCCCTGGAAGGTAAGGGAGGGGAAGCTAGCATGCATACAGAATTGCTACAAGCTGTTACATAAAATGCCCAGTTTGCGACAACAACAAAAAATTATGAGGCATGCAAAGAAACAGGAAAGTATGACTCACATGCCTGAAATAAAGCAGGCAACAGAAACTTCATGTGAGGGAGCTCAGGTATCAGACTTAGCAGAAAGAAATTATAAACATGTTCAATCTCTATAGGAAATACTGGTTAGAGAAGTAGAGGAACTTATGATGACAATGGGTCATCAAATAAAGAATTTCATTAAAGAGATAGAAATTATTTAAAAGAATGAAACAGAAATATTAGATTGATGTGTACAATAAATGAAATGAAAAAATTCACCAGTGGGGCTCAAGAGTAGATTTGAATGGGAAGAAGAATAATATTCTTCAAATAATCTGTAAGTTTGAAAACAGTTTACTGGGATTATACAATCTGAAAAACAGAGATGAAAAAAGAATGAAGAAAAAAGAACAAAACCTTAAAGAAGTGCCGTGCATCATTGAACAGTACCACCGTGCAGTGAAAAGGAGTACAAGAAGGAAAGGAGAGAGGGAAAGGGGCAGAAAGATTATTCAGAGAAAGAATGGCTGAAAACTTCCAAAATTTGATGAGCATAATTATTCTACACATCTAAAAGTCAATGAACGTGCAGTAAACGTATTGAGAGACAAAGACAAGGAGCAAATCTTGAAGGCAGCAAGAGGAAATTAAGTCGCCACTACAAGGAAAACCCAGCACTATTAGTAGTTGTCTGCTCTTCAGAAACAAACAAATGGAAGTCGGAAAGTAATGGGATGACATATCAAAGTGCTGAAAGAAAGGAAGAAAACCTGACTACTAAAAAATCTTAAATCCAGAAAAATTTTCTTTTCAAAATGAAGGAATACTGAAGACTTTCCAAGATAAACCAAACAGAGGGAGTCATTATTCACAGAACCACTTTGCAAGAAATACTAAAAAGTGTGCTCAGACATTAATTCAAGTCCATAAGAAAAAACAAAAAACAAAAACACCAGTAAGGTAATTAAGTAATTATAAAAGAGAACATAAATGCATACTTACCCTTTATTCTCTTAACTGATTTGAAAAGCAATTGTGTAAAACAATATGTAACTGTATTGCTGTTTTTAGAACTTATAGAAATGTAATATATTTGAACATAATATCACACAGGAGGTGGATGGAAGAAAAGTTTTATTGAAGTAACGAAATGACACAAAATGGTAAGTTAATTACACAGGAACAAGGAAAACAAGAGAATAAGAGAACAAAAATTGTTAAAAAAGAAGGTTAATATAACAAGTCTAAGAATATATTTGCCCTCCTTTCTTCTCTTAGCTTCTTTCAAAGCTATGAAATTATGTGAAGTAAGTGTTATAACAATGCACATTGGGTTTGCAGCATATCTAGATATAATATGAATAATAATGGAAGCACAAAAGGGGGAGAGAGAGACTAGAGCTATACAGGTATAACATTTCTATATCTCACTGGAGTTAATATAAATCTGAAGTAAATTCTGATCCATTAAGATGAGGATTGTAGTTCCTTATATAAATACAGGAATGTTCTTCTACTACAAGGTGTTAAGAATGTGGTGATAGATGGGTAAATATAACTAATGTAATTTATTAACTATAGTTAACAACAATATTGTAATACTTTTGCTCCAAGGTAAAAAAAATACAGGTTTTTGGTTTTGTGAAATATGAATATGATTAAGCATTTTTTCTCTTCTTTATTTCATTAATAGGGAGACCTTGACTATGTCATTTAACAAATCTGTGATCATCTCTATATCTTTCTGAACACTGGAGGAATAATTAAGTTTGTTTGGGGAATTAGATGAAACAAAATGCCTGGACAGAACTTTTTAGTAGCAATGTGTTCATAACTTGCTGAGCTGCCTTTTGTCTGTTATTTTATTTTTTGAATTTAAATTGAAGTTTGAATAAAAACAAAGATGTATATGGTAAGCCCTAGAACAACCCATAAGACAATATATATTTTTTAAAATTACTAAAGTAATTAAACTGTTAGTAAATATTTGCTCAATGCAGGTGAAAGCAGTAAAGGAGGTATAGAGAAACAAAAATGACAAATGTATAGAAAACAAAAAGTAAGACAACATAGAGAGAAAGAGAGCCACCATTTTTACCCCACCATGGAGGGTACAGCAGCAGCTGAAAGAGAGGCTGAGAGAAACTCTGAAAGTCTAAGAGAGGGACTCACAGAGCACAGATGCACCCAAAGAGACCCCTGAGAGGCTAAGCCCATGGAGCAGCTCAAAGCTGAAGAGATGAGCCTCACCATGTGCTAACATAAAACGTTAGCAGATATAGAGGAACATTTTATAATGCTAAAAGAGTCAGTCTACCAGGAGAATATAAAAATTATACACCTATAGGGATCTAATAACAAAGCTCCAACATACTTTAAGCACAATCTGACAAAACTGAGGGGAGAGATAGATCAACAATAGTAGTGAATGGTACAATTCCTCACTTACAATAATGGATAGAACAACTAGGCAGAAGGTCAACAAAGAAGGCTTGTATAACACCATACACCAACTAAATCTAACAGGCATTTACAGACATTCTACCCAACAACAGAACAATATACATTCTTCTCAAGTGCATATGGAACGTTCTCCAGGTTAGACCATACATTCACCCATGAAACAACTCTCAATAAATTTAAAAGATTGATATCACACAAGCTACATTCTTTGACTACATGGAATTAAATTAGAAATCAACAAAAAAGAAATGTGGGTAATTCACAAATATGTGAAAATTAAACACACACATAGCTAATGGTTCAAAGAAATATTTCTGATTTTAATCATTTGAGTCTTCGGTCTTTTTTTCCTGATCCATCTAGTTAAAGGTTTGCCAATTTTGTTGACCTTTTCAAAGAATTTTTGGTTCTGTGATTTTTCTCTATTAATTTTCTATTATATCAACTTCCATTGTAATTTCAGTATTTCCTTCCATACGTTTGCTTTTGCTTTAGTTTGCTCTTCCTTTTCCATTGTCTTAGTCGGGGACAGTGACTGCTAAAGGGTATGAGGTTTCTTCTTGGAGTGATAAAAATGTTTGAAAATTGACTGATGTGCAGATTGAACAACCTTGTGAATATATAAAAAAGTACTGAATTAGACACTTAAGTGGGTAAAATGTATGGTATACAAATTAAATCTCAATAATGCTGCTATATTTTTAAATGATGTAACATTGCATGACCTGAAGGAAATATACATATGAACATTTAGTAATCAGGGCTATTGCTTAATAAAAGGATTCCTTTTCTGTCTAGGGTCTAATTAGCAAAATTTTTCTATAGAACTCTGTTCCCAAAGGTATTGTTCTTGAAGGCAGGTATCCATAGCACTAGGATGTCCCCAACTCTAACTGAAGATAAGTCATTTATCCCAATGCTTTCGATGGTTTTGTTTTTTTTTTCTCTGCTTGATTCGCACACCAGGGTTCCTGGAGAAATCTTTCTTTTGGTCAGAACTTACCTGTCTTTAGGGGATGCCAAAAGTAGTTAAATGCTAAAAGCAAAACACACACTCCTTATTCAAGAATTTTCATGCCTCTGACACAATGGGCTTTCTCAACTATGATCCATGATCACACTGCATTATTAGATTTTCTATTTGTTTAATTGCAAGCACAAAGCACAGGTATGGAGAAGCTGGGAGAGTATAATAGAATGTAAAATGTTAAAATGGAAATAAAGAGGTCATGAAAGAAAGCCAAACTTTTTTCAAAACAACTGACCTATTCTTAAACACCTTTCTATAACCATTTTTATTTGTTATCGTGAATTACTCACAGAACAGGTAAATTTCACAGAAATTTGCTTCTAAATTCACTTCCCTAAATTTATCCTTTTAAATAAAACCTATAATTCTTGGTTTTAACACAAAACCAATTACATTTATGCATGTTCATGAAAATCATAGTATATTTATAAAATGCCTGTTACAGACAATTTTAACAAGTCTTTCGGGCAGTCACAAGTCATCGTTTCTAATTTTAGATACTGTATTAGTCAGCTAAAGGGGTGCCTTCTCAATATATACCAATAATTGGTTGGTCTTTATAAAGCGTATTTATTTGGGGTAGAGGCTTACAGTTACCAGGCCACAAAGCATAAGTTTCTTCCCTCACCAAAGTCCACGTGTTGGAGCAAGACAGCTGCTGACATTTGCAAGGGCTCAGGCCTTTGGGTTCCTCTCCTGCCGGGGCTGCGTTTCTCTCCAGGCTTAGCGTATCCTCCACAAGTTCAGCTGTAGACTATCAGGCAAACGGCCCTCTCCAACATCAGTACTCCATCTCAAAAATCTGCTTCTCCAATCTCTGCCTTTTGTCTAGCCTTTTATACTTGAGACCAAACCCACTGAGGGGTGGGGCTCAACATCCCACGGATGTGGCAATTAACGTCCCAATCACAACCCAATCACACCCAGATTAAGAGATCAGTCTACAAGCATGATTCAATTTTTTGCAATGATGTTCACCTGGACACTAGTACACACAACATAATTTTTTAAGTCAAACAGGATGGAACTTAAGGGGCTTCTTAATAAGTAGGCACAGAATGAAATAAAATGTTTTGGGCTTCCTAAAACAAAAACTCTTACATGATGTGGTCATCACCTTTGTAAATAATTTAAGGTACTAAGCTCTAATGTGTCAATCAGAACAAGAATTAATTGTATCATTTAGTAAATTCTGGGTGTTTCAGGACATAGTAACTCCAAGGAAAAGTTATAGGATTCTCAAAATTGCATGTGAAGGTCTACATTCTATGTTCACCTTTCGTTATCACGAGCCCTTGGAAGGAGCAACTTGATCTACAGGAGCCTCAAGTCCTCAGATTGACCGTCAGGCCTAACGGCCAGCTGAAAAGATTTCACAGCACCTTGCACGCTTGGCATAGCGACATGTGCTCTGGCAGGGGTGTGCTGGAGCTTACTTGTACACCTTGTGATGCCAATTGTCAAATTTTCAGGAATTTTGTGAGCTGGTTGGTATCAAGTTGGTAGCTTGAAATCAGTCATGGTGGGAGTAAACATTCCACAGAAACTGGCAAGGGAAATTTTACTCCACACCTCAGAAGGGAAAAATGGTGAAGGAATATTTCCAGATTCTCTCTGCCCCCTGATGTGTTCTTCCCTAGGAGGAGAGATGTCTCAGCATCTGATCTGAGTTTGCTTTCCTTTGCCCCTTGGACTTCACCTCTTTCCAGATCTTCTGTCCCTGGAAGCTCCTTTCCATTATATTTGCCTTGTTGGGTGTGGCCCCTGCTCTGAAACTCTCCAGCCCTGCTTGTCTCTTGTGCATAAATTTCCTTCCAGGGGAAATGTTAGGAAGCCCATGGTGGTCACACAACTAGGCCAATCAGGATGGCATAACTCAGATGACATTCGTGTCTACATCTCAGACTCCTGGATCTGGCTTCTGTTGGTGCCAAATTCAGAGGGGGAAGAATGAGGTGTGATATTAGTCTCCTAACTGCCTCCAAAATACTCGCCCAAATTAGCCATTTTCTTGAGCATTTTTAATCAGTTTTATGTATCATTTCATTTTCATAGGTTTATTAGGAAAACTTACTTATTTCATAATTAATGTTTTCCTGAATCCACAAACCTTTCTCAACTCCACAAATCTATAGCCCAATTCTCTTCTACCTCTTCTCCACTATAAATATGATTTATTTTCTAATTATTCTTATATCAAAGATTCAGAGTCTCTAGTTTTCTTCAATCTTACATTGTTCACTTGGATATGAATTCATCATCCTTAACTTGAAATAGCTTCTTTTCCTTTCATTGGTCCCACACATTTCCCAGGTCCTAGGCTGTCCTTTCCTTCTGCCTTCTAATTCTGAGAATACTGCATGCAAGCCATATAGACTGGCTTTGTCCATTCCCTGCCTCCCCCAATATCTCTGGATCACGTTCCCTCTGAGCACAGAAATATCCTTTTCTTGGGGGGCTTCAGAGGACATGCCCTGCCTCTCCCTTCCTTGTCTAGGAGCAGCTTCTCCCAGCTGTTTCTCTTCACACCTGCTGCTCACCTACAACTGCTTTTCCTCCCCCTTTGCTTTCCCCATTCCTGTCACCTGCAATCCACCTTCTTTATCCCATCCCCAAGATAATATCCCTGAGTTTTGTGGAAAGATGTAGCTTAGTTGGTTTTATTTGGCTTCCCATTTTGGGGCACTGTAAGCAGACCCGGGTATGTTTTCGATGTATTTGGAGTGGCTTCTGTCCTCCATGCTTCTGGGTTGGTGCCAGCTCACCTCCCTCTCAATTGGTGATCTGCTCCCCATCCACACCTTGTTCCTGAGAGCTCACACCCCATAACACTGTCCTAAACTGTTTCTCAGCTTGTCCTTGGCTGTATGCTATGCCACCTTGACACCCTTGTGTTCTCTGTGGAGTTGTATTAACCACCTTCTCTAGTTTCTGTAAATTGATGCCTTAACATCTGTAGGCATCCCCAGGTGGCCAAGCCATACCGTTAATTGTCACCCCAGTTGCACGGCTGCCACTTTCAAGTATAGCCAACCAATTCCACCCCATTCTTGCACGCTTCCCACAGAAACCACAATAAGGCGATTTCTCAGCCCCACTTGTTCTCTCTGCTGGTGACCAGCCCTAGTGTCCCTCATGTGGCCCTGCCTGCCGGGCTGTCCTCTCCCCAGGGAACTGCGAGGATAACAGATCCTTCACGCTCTTCCCATCTCTCTCTTGATTTCTCCAACCTTACCATTCCTCATACAAACTAAACAAACAAAGCAAGAGTGCATGAAAAGTCACTTCCACGTTCCCCACTGACGAAGCTATATTTTTCACACTTCCCAGCCCAAACCCCATCATTATCTCAGAACTGTTCATTCTCCCCTGGGCTCTGTACAAGGTGCAAAACCTTTTCTACCACCCACTTCATCTGTGAGGGAAAGAGGATCTCAGGCTCCAATTAACTTGGAAATTCCACACCAAATACATGTTTCTTAGCAGATGCAAATTTCAGTTCAGTTACCTTGTTCCCAGGAATAAGATTCACAGTAATTACACTTAGGGATTAATTAAGCAGACTGCTAATCTGGCCTTCCCTACATAGTTTCTGGGAATTCAGCCTCTTGCTTTGTCTAGAAATTCCTCAGTGCCCATTCCCTGGAAAGGATTTCCCTGCTGCTTCCTCTCTCCCACCGGCTTCAGAAGAGCAGGATCTACTTTCTTCTCTCTTAGTTGTTCTCTACTTTTTACCATCCTGTGCCTGCTCTTCTTTTTGGG